>PNEQ01114527.1:0-43664 GCA_003012365.1 Medauroidea extradentata | reverse complement strand
ATCCGAGATCGACGTGGGTAATTATTAAAAAAAAAAGTTTGATGCCAATGCTTTGTGGTGCATAATTTACGTTAACTGCAGCTCATGTCACCCTAATTTGTCCATTGTTCTCTACGTGTGTGTGAACAAATCCTCACTCCATATGCATTCGGCTAAACTCGAGTATTTTCATACGGCTCACTTAATGAATGAAAGGCATGAAAAAAATGTTTTCTACACTATCAATCTGCCGAGTAAACGTCGCAGCCTCAGAAAGAAAGAAACAGAGGCTACAAAACCACTCAAACGTTAGTGTATCTACAGTCAGTCCATCCGTTTTTGGGAATGTACGTTTGCTGGAACCGCAGCTATTCTCCGTCCACGACTTCAGTATTGCTTCTCTATTTTTTATTATGTCGGCAATCTGAGTTTTCCCCATGTCAAACTTCGCAGCAACGTCACAACGCTTAATTTTTCTTTTTCATGCATCCTTATCACAGCTAATTTATACTCTAAAGTTAAACGTTTACGCTTCTGAGACATTTCACACAAAATAAGTCACTCGATTACGACTGCTACACTATTACGTGAAGTGCATGAAAAGAAGAGTAAACAATGACGAAGCGCTACAACACACGTTGCATGCGTGTGTGGTGGGAGGATCGAGTTACACGGTAGCTGTGCGCGTGCGTATGTGTGTGTGTGGGGGGGGGGTCGAGATAACGCGAGGCTACGCGCGACCTGCTTACAAGGGGTGTACAAATCGCACTTTCTTAGTTACGACTCGCTGCCGAAACATTCATTGAAGCTGCTTTGCAACTGTTTTCGCGCCCCTTTTTTGCGCATTTTGTCCGTTATTCACAACTTATTATGTGTCCGCGTCCGTTAATAAGAATGTCCGTTATTTGGAGAGTATTCATCCATAAGGCTCCATGTTAATCTGCCGGTGATTGGAAAAATGTCCGTTTTTCGGAAGTGTCCGCTATTCGGAAGTGTCCGCTAAGGGAAGTTTCACTGTACATAATCTCTCGTGGCACAAAGTTACTCTGTTAGACATATAAACTTCCAGAATTGAATTATAAATGCCCGTATTGCCTTTTAACAATATAATTAACACAGAAGAACATTTAAATAATCATAAAACACATTTTAAGCAATAACAAACAAGTACAATTTATATTTACGTATTTCCCGCGATCGCCATTTTAGTGCACTTTTACAGTGTCTATGCACGGGATTGGAACTACTGGTAGGCGCTCAGCCATATTTTTTAAATAATTATAAAACACATTTTAAGCAATAACAAACACGTACAATTTATATTTACGTGCGTATTTTCCGCGATCGCCATTTTAGTGCACTTTTACAGAGTCTATGCACGGGATTGGCACTACTGGTAGGCACTCTGCCGTATTTTGTAAACAAACACTGGTACAGGTTAACCAATGTTGCAAAGGCAGTTATACATGAAAAATACACATTGGATAATCACTTGGACATAAGTAAATACTGTTTTACGAATAAAGCTTCGTCTTCATAACCTTACATGCTAACATATTATCCTTACGTAAAAATAGACGGCAATATGGCGATCTGCAAAGGTATGGGCGAATACTACAGCCCTTAGACCTAAATGGTAAAGTGTTAACAATCGGGGGCGAACGTTAACATAATTTATAAGTGGACGTGACTGCATCGCGTCAATCTGTATACACCAACATTTCCCATGAATCTGGTCTACTCGCCATAGAACATTATCTTAACCAAAGACCCTTGAACAGCAATCATCTACTGCTTTTCTGGTGGAATTAGCCAGACTAACAATCAGCAACAACAGCTTCCGTTTCATAGATAAACACTACCTCCACATCAAGGGCACCACCATGGGTATCCGCATGGCCCCCTCCTATGCCAACCTGTTCGTGGGCAGACTAGAGGACAACTTCCTCAGTCACCTGCCCAACCCACCGTACTGCTGGATGAGACACATTGATGACATCTTTATGATATGGACCTCAACAGAAGGTCAGCTAACCCACTTCCTAAACAGCTTGAATACCTACAGTCTACTTAACTTCACCTGGTCATTTTCCAAGACACATGCATTTTTCCTAGATGTCGAGCTGGCACTACACAATGGCATCATTCACACCTCAGTACACACAAAACCAATAAACAACCTTCAATACCTTCATTTCAACAGCTGTCACCCATACCAAGCCAAAAAGTCACTACCTTACAGCCTTGCCACCAGAGCCAATCGCATATGTTCAACTTGCAGTGACCTCAAAAAACAGTGCCAACAAATAGCCAAAGCTTTCACAGACAGAGGTTACCCTGAACACCTGGTCCAAAAAAAAAAATCCAACGAGCCACCTCCAACACCAGCAACAATACCAAAGCCAAAAATACAGAAATTCCCCTGGTGGTACCATATCATGAAGGTCTAGGCAAACTCCAACCCATTCTCAACTCAGGCTACAAAATCTTGTTCTCCTCACCACAAACCCAACACCTTCTTTCCAATCCACCCAGGTTGGTTTCCAGACGACCACCCTACCTCCGCAAGAAACTAGTACGTCCCAAACTCCCACCTTCTACAGCTAACAGCACTACTACCAATCTCAAAGGTACTCATCCCTGCAATAGCTCACGTTGTGGCACCTGTTTCATCCACCAGCCTCTACATCATTCAAAAGCAAGCAAACCAATCACATTTACCCCATCCAAGGCAGTTACAATTGTGGTACCAAGAATTTGATCTACCAGCTACAGTGTTCACACTGTGTGTTGAATATATTGGCCTAACCACCAACACTCTGAGACAGAGAATGAATGGCCACAGAGCAGACACCAGACAAGCCATAGCAGGTAAAGACACAAACCCACAGGAAAAACCAGTAGCTGCTGCCCATGCAGCCCACCATAACAAGGACTTTGACTCATGTTACAGCACTAGAGTGGTGAGGGCCCTGCCACCTACAAGCAATAGCTCTGAACTCAGACGATGGGAACTAGCTCATCAGTATATCACCAAATCCAGGCAATAGCCAGGTCTCAAAATAAGATAACATCCCCAGTCAGTCAGCTTCCCACGACCATTGCACTCATATCACCTCATTACCTCTACACATCCTCTTCTATTTGATGCTTTCGAATCTCCCGCCTCATATCAGTTCAACCATTGGCCGCTAGGTGCATCAGCATTGGTGCATCGGCAGCTACACCGCAGTCAGCCATGTCTCTTCTCCCGAGGAAGCTGCTCTCAGCAGCGAAACGTCGCGTTACGCGCTTCCACGATTATGTGTCGTCCAATTCTTGTGTGTATTTGTCAAGTACCAAAACGTGAGTACTTGTGTTTCTGTCTTTTGTACATACATTACAGCCTTAATTACTGACACCATCTTCAGTAAGACCAGGACACCAGCTGCCCAGCCACCAGTGCTACCACCCAAGACACAGATCAACCTAGACAAACATGGACTCCACATTCCCACCCAGCATGAAAGCCAATAGACAGAGTGCCAGCTATAAGCTCTGATGCATATGCTGAGACAAATAGTAGATTTCACAGTCTTGCACAACAGATGGTACAATGAACTTAGACCTAGAAGCAATAAAAGCCTGTCACATGAACCATTAGCTCCCCACTCCTTGAGAAGGGAGACTGCTGGACGGCTGCATTCACCCTTGAAGTTGATGTGAACCAAGTTCATAGGCTTCTCCACGACCGTCTGCCGTGCTAAACACTCCATCATCCCTCTGTATCTAAAACAGCAGGGACTGGAGTTCGTGGTTCATAGCGGGGCCAAAGATAGTACTGGTGCTGTGGTCTGCTGTTTGGAGATGCTCTACGATGCTGTCTGTGCCGCATGACCACATTGACGGCTACATTGACGCACCGCGGGCGCATCGCTTCTATTGAGCCTCCTCACGGTCCTGCTGACCACCCTTCCCCCCTTCCTTTATGACGTCACAAGCCCTGCCGACCGGCCGCCAGACGCGCCGCCGCCGCCTGTAAGCAGGCAACCCGCCACGCACCGCAGTGCGTGGGTGGCATACCCACCCCTCTGAGCATCGTGCGGCCCTGGAGCGAGCGTACCATCCTGCGCCTCCCGGCTCCGGACTGCGCAGTAAGCTATCACCGCCACTCCTTCCCTCCCCCGCTCGCCCTGGCTAGCAGGGTATATAAGGCGTGCAGAGAGCAGAATCGGAGGTAGTTACGCCAGGCAGTTCCGCCAGCTATTGCAGCGACTCGCAGCCTTCCAGCGGCCGCCATCACCCGCACATGCTGTACAGTGCGAGGTCCGAGTTCACGCCGAGTTTACCGCACAATCGTGTAGGGCAGCCCTCGCCCTTTCCGCCGAGTCTCGTTTCGTGTTAGGTGGCAGTAGGAAACTGTTTGACAGGGCAAGCTACCTTGGGTACAGGCTGGGGCTATGCATTATTTATAATAAACACAGCTCTACCTTAACTCTGTTTGTCTGCTTTGCTCTTTTCCCTCCTGGTTATTTTCCAAATCCCACCTTTCACCTTTCCTGACTCCAACCCGCGACCTCTCGCCTCGAGGCCAAAGGATAATCATTAGCTAACTCTCTTGTGGCCCTTCTGGCCTTCCCAGCAACGTCGGGGGATTTTCGTCATTGGTTAGCTCGCCGGCCTGGGATCGCCGGCGCCTCCAAGTGGCGTCGACCGATCGCAGCGACGGAGGGCGCCAATACGCCCCTTGCGTCATCCCGCAGCTCACCGACTGGGATAGTCGACGCCTACCAAGCCGCGCCGTCAATCGCAGGAGGCAGAGGGCGCCGATACGCCTCCCCGACGCCCCGCATCACCAACAGCAGGCGCCAGGGCGCAGTAGCATTGGCCCCCTGGAAGCCGCACCCAGAGTTTCCCCCAATAATCTCGCGAGTCAACCCCCTTAGCGCTACACGGTTTGTTTCATTTTTTGTTGGGCCTCGAGGTGGGAAATTCTCCCTCTCGTTAATCCATTCAAGACAGTATTGCCCCACCTACTCTCCCAAAGGCTCATCCTTGAAATCAGACAACCTCAACAACCTCATCACCCGAGACCCTTCCCAGCAAGAGCCCTGTTTACGGAGCCACAAGCACCCTGCTCCCAGGGGCCAAACTAAGACGCCTAAAGGTAACTTCACTTTAATACCTCCAACGAGCGTCAACATGAGGAGGAGGTGGTCCTCTGCTGGCCGTACAAGGTGCACACGGTGCGTGGCGGAGACGTTTGGAGCACCGCGACAAACAGGCATCACTGTCAGCGTTGAAAACCTCGCTGCTGTCAACTAAAAAGTGAGGGCGTCGTTTTCGCCACGGACTAGAGGAGGGAGGTGCGTCTCCCTGCTGTGGGCCTGTGTGGTCGTCTTAGTTCTCCTTGGCGTCTGTTTTCAACTTTTTCTATAGGCGCGCCTCTGGTAAAAGGCATCCCGCGGGCGTCGAAGTATTGTGATGTGAAGGGATGCTACGTATCTCGTGCATGGCAGTGTGACGCTGGACAGACGATCTCCGGGCGGCGTCCTTCAAGGAAGGCGTCGTGACACCTGGCGTCACAGCGATTGGCGCACTGCCATCTGGTGATGCGATGGTACCAGTGGGTCTCTGCTGACAAGCTGTGTCAAGTGCGGTTGTCGCGACTGACTGGTGTATTGGTAAAGGAATTGTGACATCTAACGTCATGACGATTTGCACGTTTTCAGTTAACAACGTGATTTGGGTGGTGTCCGCTAACATCTCAGCTGCGTCTACTACTAATGGTGATGCCAACACATATATGGAAATTGTACTTTCATGCATGTAGTACCTTGTAGGTATTACAGACTGTGAAAGGTGGCGAAGGGCGGTGCCGTCTAGTAGTGCAGGGGTATATGCACAATAGTCGTCAGGCAAAAACATTTGTGAGCATTTGGTTACCCAAGAAGTCTAGCATATTTGGCGTTTCAGACATAGCATTTCTAAGCATACATGACATGACATATATGACGTGATCTAACCCAACACTTAAAATGAACATGGTACTAAAATGTACAAGAACTGTAATGACTGGTTCTGACAAACTGCAGGGAGAATTTGTGTATGAATTTAACATGATAATAGAAATAGGAAAAGATACAAACACAGGACACAATTCTTTAGAACGTACTTACGATTAACTAGAAATGTATAGCTATGATATAAATTAAAGCCCATTAGTTGGAAGCCACGTCACGCAACCAGTGTGCAGAGATTTTGGCGATGCTGCAATCAGGGGGAAAATGATAGATGAATATACACGTAGGCGCTAGTTCTGCATGATAGGCCAGCTCGGCGGAACACGAGCATGAGATTCTAGCCTCAGGGAATGTCATCGCCGGCCAGCGGCTCCCTGCTGGTCGCTAATGTCTTAATTGTTATATCACTCAACACACACTATATGTTACATCCTTGTTTAGGCCAGGGTGACACCTGGTTACATCTTCGGGGCTCGACACAAGTAAATAAAACACTTGTGTAACAGAAATCATTTATTTGTTTCACGACCGCCTGACACGTCCTGCTAGTTTAGAAGCTGCATAGACACTGCCCTGATGGTGTACCACGCACTACTTGCGGCTGGTGCGTGCCAAAAAAAAAGTAGTGAGCGAGGATGATTACATTTGAACTCTGATGAAAAATAATAAATGAATATTACTGATACCTTAAAATATACTGATTTACTCTACTTTGTGATAAGTCCTACTACGAGTATTAATCTAAACTGAACTACTAGCCCATATGAAGACATTAACTAACTTAATCCTAGAAATTATTACAATACATTTAATTTTCATATTTAAATAATTTCCAGTTTTTTCTTTATTTGTTTTAATTTTTACTAGTTGCAAGTTAAGTGGCGATGGCTCGTAGCTGGACAAGTCTAACTATCATCTGGGGGGTGCAGGGTATCCCATGCGGGCAGCTAACATGGCAGATGGTTGCGGAGAAGCCTGTGAACGCGGTTCACGTCAAGGTCTACCGGAAAAAGTAGGGGCGCAGAAAATTATACAGAGGTGGTGCATCACACTTACCCACATTCCTGCGAGGAACCTTTATACCAAAACCATTATCAGGATCTTTCTTCCCTTTCAACGCTGGATCTGCTTGAGGTTCCATACCCCGCTGCCAATCAGCACATGTTTCTCGTACTGATACGATGATGCTGTAAAAGAGGATTATTAAGTTATTACCATTTTACATACAAACAATGCGTCAGTGGAAGTTAGGATATACTTCCACAGCTCAAATCAAAATTTAACTCCTTAACTGTGACATTAGACTATTATGTAGTCGAAAATAAAAAATACTGCTTAACTGCGACATTCGACTTTAGTCGAAAACCAAATTAAATGACTCTGTAAACACGATGTATGTGGGTTTCACGCTTAAAATTAACCAAAAATATATTATTTACAAATATCCTGTTTTTTTTTTTTAATTTTTTTTTACACTTTCATGGCATAATTAAAATTTTTTATCCCGCAGCGAAAGAGTTAAACATATTTGATGTGTTTGGGATGCAAAACGCTGAGATGAAAGGCAGGTTTCCCCATAAAGACACGAGGAAAAATGTAACTTAACTTTGAATACATGAAAACTAAAAGTGTGTGAGCACTTGCTTCATTTTCTATTTTATGTAGTATGGTTAAAAAACATGTAATGATTACTTTCATTGTACAGTATCAACTTGTTAAAGTTTCTAAAAAGTAATTTTAACTTCATAACCAGGAAAACTTCCTAAAAGTGACCGATTTCTATTGCATTTCTGGATGTGTTAGAACTATTCAAACTTGTGAAGAGAGAAAATTTCTTATGTGGGAAGGTGACGATGGTTGCTGGAGTGACTAGAGCACTTGCCTTCCACCAAGGCGATCCCCTAATTTTTGCATGTGGGAATCGTGCTGGATGATGCCACTGGCCAGTGAGTTTCCTCAGGAATCTCCCGTTCCTCCCACTCCTTCAGTCCGGCGCTGCTCCATATTCACATGTCACCCTTCGCCACAGCAAAAGACGTAGATGTTAAATGATGACCAAAATGTCTTCACTTTATTTAAGTGAGAACATTTTAAGAGGATTTTTGTATTTTTTTTACATATAATTCCTTACTTTGGTCAGAAAATTACAGTGTTTCCTTAATTTACCAAATTAATTCTCAAGAACCGTAAAACATATACACTTTAATTTTTAACAGGTAAAGAATTTGTGCAAAATCTAATAAGTTGCAATTAATGGTTGTTTGTAAATTTTTGCTGGCACGCAAAAATAACATACTGCAGTTACCATTAATTGGTACGCTACAAATGTGGAATTAAGAAATATTAGCCAAAAAAATTAACAACCTCCGCTGGAACACACCTGAAAACGCATCTGTCAAGTTAGACCATGTGCATAACAGTGACATGGGTATTTGATACTTTCCACTTCCTTCTCCTTTCTATTCCGAAAAAAAAAATTATAATAATAATTCCACGAGAAATACAAAAAAAAAAAATAGTAAAAACTAACTACAACATTCACTCAAGAGTCCACAGAGATAAAATAACGCCAAGATAATCTCTAAAAAATAAGGCCAAGAATATCTAACTAACATTATGCAAAAAAATTGAGTACCAACTCTTTAAAATATGTTTGTATGGCGACAATGACAAAATAATGCAAAGAAAATAAGAATAAAAACCCATTACAAATACACTTGTAAAACAATAGTGATAAAATACGGCCAAGATAATCGCAATAAAACTATGTGAATAAACCTTCAATCAAAATTCAGTAATGTATTTAAACAAAGTAACAACAATAACTGACCAAAAATATGCTTGCAGAGCAGCAGCAATAAAATAATACTCATAACACTGCAGTGCAATTATGCATAGAAAATTGTGTTATAAACTTATTAATGTTTGGGAGACCACAGCAAAAATATAAGGTGAATACTATGCAATAAAATTTGGTTAAAAATATGTTTGCAACCTGCAAGTCAACAGCAATACGTACACTGCAGTCATCATCGCTCGCTAAAAATATGTGGCACTCAAGCTTTGTACGTATTATATTTGATGAGTCATATGTAACTTCAGAAAAATGTAACTTTTTTTTAATGTCTCATGGATTTTACTCCCTTGGAACATATAAAACTAAACAATTTTATAGAATTGACTAACTTTTTTCCAAAGACTTTACAGTATTGACAAAACATTCAAAACAATAACATTCTGCATATACAAGAAAAATAATTAACACACCTGATTTAATTTATTGCTTAATATGGCAGTGGTAATGTAATTTGTAAGGTTCGAAGCAGATGAAATAAAACATAAATTACAAAAGTCACTAAGTTTAATTTGTATAAAAATCAGCCATGTAAAAGTTTTACATAGTTCCAAAAAATTCTAAAAGAAAAACTAAGTAAGTTTCACGATCTTAAATAATTTAGTGTAGTTTTAAGTTAGGCCTGAATTTAAAACGCGAGATTATTTACAGCTATAGTCTTTACCAGGCTCGATGTTTTTCTTTCTCATCTACAAAGCTAATACAGTAAAACCCCGCTCGTAAGGCACTTGGTTTGTACATACACTTCGCTCGTATGTACAGATTTCCGTGAACAATAAAAAAATAAAATGGAAAAAATAAAAATTTTAGTAATTAAAAATTAGTCGCAGAGATCTATTAAAACATCGTTATAAGTCGCAATATGTATAAGCAATATAGGTGTAAGAGCTCAACCCTCAAATAATGTGTTTCACGATGAAAACTGCAAAAATTCATTAAGAAACACCGTTTTGCGCGTAAGCCGCAGAGCGCGAGATAGGTCATTGACCTGCCGCCAGCTGTTTCTCAGAGCTGCATCCGCTTCTCTCTCGCTCGCTCTACCTCACTCTCTCTCTGGCGACGTCTGTGCTGCTCATCACAGCTCATGCCCCTCCTATAGCTGCCGCTGCCAGCCAATGTTGGCACTGGGTAGGCGTAACAAGCGAAAAAAAATTGTTAACTCCGCCATTTTCCTTCTCTTCTCCCCCCTCGACGACACAAGTCTTGACGGCACCATTCATTCTGAGGAATTACTTGCTATGTGTACATTTTCGATTTTTGCTTTTCTTCAAGGACTGCAATTTGGATTTTGATTACAATTTAGAAGTGGAAAGTGTATGCGTCAAAATATATTGGGTATATATAATTTCATAACAGGCCAAATAACAGGCCAAATACAATCACGAGCCATTTATACACACTATTTTGAAGTTAGGCTTACATGCTACGCTGAGGCCATACATTTTTATAGTCATTTACTGTTAATTTTACTTGTTCCTGTTTTACAGACATTATTTTGCTCATAGTTGCATTCAAAAATTTCACTAATCTATGTTTTATCACAGGAAGTAAGATAAACTACTTAATTTTTTCACAAGAAACATGTAAACGTATGTTGTGTCGTGTTGTTAAGAGACGTTGCGCTACATGTTTTTGTTCATTTTAAATGACTTTGTAGCCTTTTTTGAAGAAATGAAGTATAATTTAAGTCAGAATATATTATTGCACTATATAAACGTTAACCTAATATATAAAAAAGACGTGAATCCAACTTCTACCCCGTAAGGAGAAACCAACATGCCTTGTTAATAATCGTGTACGTTTAGAAGTTATTGACGTACATTTCGGGTATTACTTTGTTTATATTGCAGCATCCTATCAAAATGATTATTCTTTATCAACCTGAAACATTGTTAAACATCTTCTTTGCCAGTGGCTAAATAAACACTGCAAATATTGCCCGCTGTACGTAAAGTTAATGGCAATGTTGGGATCTTGTTTTTCGTCATTTTATTTACTCGTTTATTTTTATGCACAAATGGAATATTAATTTACTCTGAATATTTCGGCGTACAAAGATAATATGTGTAAGAACACCTACTTTTTGGATAAGTCTATTGAAAACGTGATAGTATCCTCAGAGACTGCTGATTCTGTCTCACATCCAGGCCATAAGGGAGTGAGGGGGGGGGGGGTTGCTGTCCAGCCGAAATTTGGTCCTGTCAGTTTATACGGAAAACTCAGTCGTGCTGAATTTTGGGGAACCGTGAGTGTCCGTAGAATCGGGGTTCGACTGTAACTAAGCCGAGACACAAAATTTGGCAATGAAAATATTAATAGCCTACCATGTCTGCTTTTATTGCCGATTTAGCCATATTGCCAACATAGAAAACATTGTAGTTTTGTTAAAAACCTTGCTTTGTTTTTTTTGTGTAGTGAGAAATCTACTTTTCAACTGTTCTTCCCTAACCATAATATACTGAACATGCACTTTCATGACAAGTTTGAACACATGAAAGATTAGATTAATTTTCTCGCTCAAAAAGAAAAACTTCCATAATATTAACCAAGAACAGAATTGAATACTATTACAATGCTACTACGTGTAAATTACTAGCGCTCTCTATTCAGTGGTTTTCAGAACAATCTCAAAATTATGGTACATGATGCCTGGAACACAATTTAATAAGTGGCTACAGATCATTCCAGAAAATAAGAACTTTCAGCACAATACATAAATTTAGGGACTTTTAAGGGCCCTTAAATACAATATAAGAAATTATTGACTTTTTTAAAAGACAAGGATCGTATGATCCATGTTTCTACATATTAAATAATTATATATTTTTGAATGAGGTTATGTAAACAAAATATAAATCACTGCACTCTGTTGATAATGTAACTGGTAGAATGTGCTAGACAGTAAAGCATTCTAATGGAGCCATTAAATACAATTTCCATCTTAGTTTCCATACTGTCCGAGCTGCACTGTGTACGTAGAGCCACACTCACACTTGAGTTTCACCATCCATCAATTAGGAATACTGAGTTAGGTTCAAACTCAACACGAGCAAAAAATGTGTCACGCACTTAATCTAAAATATGTGTTGATAAAAGTTCGCGGGATAGTGAGTGATAAGCTGGGCTCGGAACAATATAAAATTCCTGGAACTACTGTGAATCTACAACTAAAAATGGTATATAGAAAAAAAAAAAAAATTCCCAAAGTTTTAAGTGACAACTTTTTTTTTCTTGAGCTTACATTTTATCCCGGAATTTATACAGTGTGTGCTGAGTAGACTTTGTAACATGTTTAATTGGCTTTGTGTCTAGAGTTACAGCTGGATGGACAGAAGTGTTGCAGTCTGTAACAGTTTTGTGACACTTTTAGGTGTGATCAGGTTAGCTCGAGTTATTGCAAGTTGTTCGTGCTCAAATGAGTTTCTTGGCTTTTCATACGGTTGGAAGCGAAAACAATCAAGTTTAACTAGTCGAAACAATGACACCTTACCTTAATGTTCAGTGACTAAATAGAAACTCCAAGAAAAAATAATATGCTGACACATAACATTTAACCTAATAAACAGTAAAATGAACCTTTCTGGTTTTATTTCAACAACCATTAAAAAGTACCTGCAGTGTGACCAACTTTAACACAGTCAAAAACTGGTCAGTATAAAAATACATGTAGTTACCAACATATTTGAAAGCCTACTAAAAAAAAGGTACAAGCAGGTTTACCAACAGTATAATGAATAGTACAAAGTGCATGCAGTGTTACCAACATTAAATAGCTTATTGCTAGAAAAAACAATCTGTTCACAGATTCATAAAACTAAAAAACACGGTAACTCATAACCAAAAGAGTAAATCCACTAAAATAACTTGCATGATTACTAATTAGTCAACAGGCACACTTCCAATTAATTTAAGCAAGGAAATACACTAAGTGGCATAAGTATCAACACAAACAAGTTTCAACATTTACAACTTGTAAAGGAAAACCAGTTAAAAAGAGCACACTTATTTCTTTTTTTTATTACGCAGAAAAAAAGTCTTACGTTTAATACATTTTACATGTATTATACCCAGTTTTATACTTGCGAAATACGTCAAATGATTTATCCCTGTGGCACACTACTACTTATACATAATTGTTTATTTACTTTTCATTACTTCCGGAAGTGTTTGGGATAAAATTACAGTAAATTTAATGCCCATATCCCACACACACACATTATATATATTTATATATTATAACCAACTTTTATAATTATTTAGTAGAAACATGCAGCCTGTACACGCCTAAAGAGTGTAGTTTGCTCAATTAAGACATGTAAAAGAAATTTAAAAATACAGTAAAACCTCGTTAATTCGAACTCGGTTAATTCAAAATGCTATATAAATTGAAGCCATCACTCGGTCTGGAACGTGAGGATAGGATTTTACATGCTATGGAATTTGGTTAATTCGAAATTTGGTTAGTTTGTAATTCAAAGCTTTTTCTGTCCCAAACAGGGATCAAGTCCTAGTAATTTGAAGTCATTTTGATAGAGAAGTCAGTAAAGTGTGCAAAATCTAAGAATAATGCTGCGTCGTGTGGTGTTGTACAGCCCTGGCTTTGTTTCTGCTACAGCACCTGCCCGTGTCGTGCTGACCTTGAAGCTTCGGCTTGTGTCGTGTAACTGGCAACTCGTGGGAGGAGAGAACAGATAGCAGTCAAGGTCGCAGTGTCTGCTGCCTCCTATGCTACGTTGCCACATTTTATGCACTGCGCTGATGTCATACAACAGTCTGGCTGGCTGCACTACCTGTCGCAGTGTATCACGGCATCTGATTTTTCCTTGGAAAAACTAGTGGAAAAATAACTTTGCACTTGCGAAAATGACTCGACGACCATGTTTACAAATTTTCATTCGGGAGGAGGGTTAGTCATAACTACTACTTTGGATGTGTTACATTGTTTATGAAATAATTTCAGTGACAAAACGTCACGTATTCCTTCTAAACGCTACTGGAAAATCACTTTGCACTTGTAAAAATGACTCTGAGTGAAATTTTTACAATTTTTTTGGGGATATAGGGTGGTAAAACTTAGCGTTTTGGGCTAAAAATTCTTCAAGATGTCTGTAAAATTCTTCCGCCTCTTAGAGATCCAAAACCATACATTTATAAATAACAGTATTTGCGGATGTATAAGATTAATTTAGTTTTACAAGTGCCCCTGCCCCGTTTTTTAACCTCGCATCGCAGCTAGCGTCATTTGGCGATTGATACATCTGGAGCGCGTGCCGAGGTCCTTTGTCTCGCCAGCACATTGCTCTCGGGCAGACAAAACGACTCTGAAGCGGAGAAAACGAGGCTCTAGATACTGCGTGCCTACATATTTTGTCTCGCCCTAATCTCTAGTCTCGCCAGCACAAAACTTCCTGGTGACAACAGCGTACAGGAATGCGATGACTTTGCAAGCAGCTGCTGCAGCCCGGTGTTGGCATGTGGCCGGGAACTGACGATGTCGCCGGCCACGTGTTACCGTCGCTGGGCATTTCCTTGGCTCTTAGGTGCCTGGAGGGTAGTAGTGCCCATGTTATTGGTTTCTGTGTCTCCTATGATATTTATAAAACAGTAATAAATACATTACAAATATTAAAACAAAATATTTATGTTTCTGGCAAAGGAAAAAATTTATTGTTCTGCCGGGAATTTCAAACTTAATAATTAAATATTTTTCAAGATGTTGTACCTTCAAACAATGACTTGTCTTATGTGCGGGATCATCGTATATGCCGGCAAATACGGCAGTAATAACAATCACATGCTGAGGCAAAGGCAACCCGTGGCAGACATTGAGCGCTGGAACAGGCAAGCGGAAGCGCAGAGTTGCGGACAGCCTAGTAGACATGATGTGCGCTACTTGCAGGAAGAAAAACGCAGCGTATGACGATCAAGAAAAATGCAACGAACTTTTTGGTTCAATTACTTTACACTACTATTCCCTTTTTCAATTTGAATGCTTAACAGTTCTCGAACACTACTGTCAAAATGGGTGTAGAAATTCCAACTTTGTACCTCAGAAAAAAAAAACCTTTAAAATTTGATAATTCAAAGTAAAAAATTTCTGTCCCGAGTGCTTCAAATTAACGAGGTTTTACGTATAGACATTTTTGAGAATGAGATGACGTTCTAGCAAGAACAAATAACTTCAAGTGTAGGGATATTGTTTTTCAGTTTTTTAATAGACGCAGCTTACTAATTTACAATAATCACTGCTGCATCTTAACTAACATTATTTAAATAACCTTTCCTAGTAGCGATAGCTTGCATTATTCGTCTTAATTTTATTTAAATTATTTAAATAAATTTTTATGGGATTCAAGAATACTGTAGTATTTGCATTGTCGTCATAGTCAATGCCATAATTGTGTGGTTCGACTGTATATAAGTAAAGTAATATTACTTTAGTCTTACAACGAATGCATCACCTGCCTGAATACAAAGAAAAAAAGAATAATGCACCTTCTTATGAGGTCCTTCTTGTTTTTTATTGCCTTCCTCAGTGGTTCCCGCAGCTGCAATTGTACAAAATCTTGTAGCTCAGCATATATGTTGCGTCTGATAGCATCAGCAAACACAGTCTGCATGCGTGACATTAGCACCTGCAAGCCCTTGATCATGGCTATCACTTCAATCAGTGCAAACTTTTCCTCATCAGTGTAGTTGTACCTGGTTGCCTGCAAGATATTCACCAACATTAACAGCACAGTATACAGAATACTGCAGAAAAAGCACTTTGAAAATTAATGAGTGTAAAAATTAATTCAGCAGTAAAATAATTAATGAATACAACGTTTACAGTCTAAGTGTTTGGAAGGACATACAAAATATGCTCACACTACGTATTTAATTGCATGCACAGTTATGAGGGAGATTTTACCATGTAGTGTGTATAGTATGTATGCCCCTATTACACCCTATTATAATGTGTAATGGGTGTTGATTAATAGGAAACTGTGGGTTGGACTGCTTTAAATAGCATCTAAGGGTTTAAATTTGGCTGTGGTAGTATGGCAAAGAGGCATTAACCTTTTCTTACTAATGTAGAGACAGGCAGTTTCCTTAGTGTGAAGGCTAGAAATACAAGTACACTTTTCCATAGAAATTTCAAGATAAATTCTACCAATCCAACTAGTTACTATAAATGATAGAAGAATAAAATAAGAATGTAGAATTTAATTAAGACCAAAGAAAACTATGTAGCAGTTGTGAAGAATATAGTGCTAACTGAAATATTAAGATTGGAGGAGAAAAAAATTCAATTACTCTGCCACATCCTCACAACATGCGAAATAAAAATATTTAAAACTTCGCAGGATTTAATTAATTGAAAAATAAAGTACCCTTAAAGTCCAATATTAAGAGTTAGTGGACGGTAGCTTTCTCTTTACGTTTGAGGCAAGGAAACTGGAAAGGCGATAAGTTGAACATAACACGTCTGTCAAACACCTCATCACCTCTAGGCACGAAGGACTAAGCTAGCGTGCAGTGCTTTCGTAGAAACAGTTTTTCAATGGGACTTCAAGCGATGATCTTGTTTTAATTGTGGAAAGTTTGTGGTAATGTCCAATGCAGGTTTCTATGGCTTAGTTTTACGATTACGATCAATATTTTCTCGGCTACAGCAAGATCAAAAATATATTTTTCGCACTTTTGAGGAGCTTGGGAATCATGTTTTTAAGAAGAGGACTGCATTTTTTAAATCATAGGGACACAGTTTGAAGTTTGTCTTCTTTTCATAGATACGGTAAATGCATTAGAAATATTTTTAATAGTTATACAATAAAAAATATGTTCCGTACCACGCTACAGCACGGCTCACGTATCCGGTCACCTAACTCTTAAGACATTAAAACTGTGAAAAATCTGAAGTTCTCATTGTTGTGCTGCTAAAAACTGTAAATAAAATTTTAAATTTCAGATTTACAATAAAAATTATTGCTTCTTACTACTTGCTCAAATTTATGTCCAAATCTTGCTAAGTACTGACATTTACCTGAAAATAAAACGACTTTGAATGTAAGACGACACCTACATTTTCACTTTGGTCTAGAGGAAAAATAATTTTTCTTATAAAAGGAAAAGGCGAAAAAATTCGAATAATTATTACTGAAAAATAAATTTTACTACAATATATTCTGTTGGTAAAGTGATAGTAAAACATATCAAGCATGAGTAAAAAATTACAATTTACATAACCAAAAAACCAATACACATAATGCATTGGCATGAGCACTCAATATACACTGGTTAAATTTACGTATGAAGACCATTATTTTCCACATGTGAAATATCACTGAACTGATAAAAATATATAGGGTAATTATTATTTATACACAGTTTTTTAAAATTATGCATTCAATTGCTTATTTATGGATCCTCACAATTTTATGTCAATTTACTCAATTCTTACTACACTGAGTACGTGAACTATACAAAAGCTACATACAACACATTACCTTCAATTCACAGACATAAAACCAAAACATACTTTCCAAAAATTTTAAGAATAAACCAATACAAATGTACTTGATTGAGTGAGTTGGAACTAGTGCAGCTACAGTCTTGACAACTACAGATTGTTAAGTGCATAGATTACCCTCTCATACTCCTCTGCTTCAGGGGGACACTCTTTGTTCTGGTGGTGGTCGGTTGGGTGCAACAACTTCCAAGAGTACAACTCCGTGACAACACTGGTCCACTCTGAAAGAAGTTGTAGTCCCCTCAGAGCCAGGTCTGTAGTGTCCTTATTCTCTGCATCTGTGCGAGTCTCCTTGTAGGTAGTTGTCACCTGTGTGGCATATCACACATCTCTGTACGGGGTCGTAATATCGGGGCGGGGTGGGGACAGAACCCTGTGCTTAATGTCAACTCAAGAAATGTTTATAGGACAATTACTAGTAACACAAATATATTGCAGAGAAGAATTAATTTATACAATAACCATTCAAATATATGAATAAATAAAAAAAGAAACTGAACCTTTTATAATTTATAATACAAAAATAAACTGAGCTAACATATTGACATATACACAACTTGTAGCACCAGATAAAGTGATATTCCAGAGGTACCAACACCCATAAACAGTATGATGTAATGTACTCCCCTAAGGCTTCGCTCTTTAGTTTTGCAGTGTTTTTTTTAACACAAATTAATAACTATGTCAAAAATTCATTACGCAGTTTTAAGACTTAAATATCATAGTTTGCATTTGAATTTTTCTGTTGCAATACACCAAACTGATTTTTAAATTTTTGCCCCTGAAATATCACATACTTTGGGGTCAAAATAAGCCCACATTAAGCAAATTAATTTTTGCTAGCAAACTGTATATTGTGTTATAAAACGCTCTGGCAAAATTGTGTATCATGTGACTGTACAGAGTCTCAAATTTTTTCAAAGCATTTAGTTTGAAAATATTAGAGTTATTTGCAATTGTCTGAAATAAATGAAAGACCATGGCCTTAAGGCTTGGTATCAGTCATCTTATCTGATTATTTTATTTTGCACTTTTATAAAATTCTGAGAAAAAATATGTTAAAGTCATGACAATAGCACAAATTCTATTTACCTTGTGCTAAAGTACAAGCATCACAGACGATCTTTTAACGTATACAATGTGATGAAGAATGGTCGTAAACACATGGTTGGTAGACAACGTGAAAAGAAACATTATTTGTGGAACATGTTACTCTCAGAAAAAAAAAAAAAAAAAAAAAAAAAAAAAAATATATATATATATATATATATATATATATATATATATATATATATATAATATTAAAATAATGCTACAGATGCTGAGCCTTAACGAATAAAAAAATTTCCATATAGCATAATTTTTCTGTTACCCCGAGAAATAAGCGGATGGTCTGGAGGGTCCTCCAAGGAAAATTTAGATTTTTAGGTACAAATTGGTATTATTTAAACACTTTACGAACCTACACCAGGAATACACATCAAGCTGAAAGTGTAATATTTGTACAGATATAATTTCTTTCAATAAACAAGTACAGCATATTTGCTGGCGTATAATGTGACGTCACATATAATGCGAAGGCAATTTTCAACCACACAAATTAGAAAAAAAAAATTGTAGGCTACAACAATATACAGTAATATGAACAGCAAAAATTTCAATGCCCATAGTTACACTGACAGTTTGTAAACATAGTGATTCGTGAATGAACTGTGAACTGCTGCAAACTCCTTGCATCAGTGGTACCTCTACGCTGGAGTGTTAATACATGCGCGCACTTACGACTAACTGCTATGACTGTGAAGGTTATTCAGCAATATATGCATGCGCAAATGCTAAGTACACCTCAGACGAGAGGAATTGTAGCGCCGCATAATCTAACAAAGTCGTCCGTAAATTCAGAATATAGCACTTTTGGCATTTTAAACCAACATAAACTAACCTAAACTAATTCACAGGGGACAGGGAAAGAAGGGGCGAGCAAGCCAAGCATTTCCAATGATCGCCAAATGAACTGCACATTCTCAGAGGTTAGACATATCTCGTACATCCAGACTATCGCTCAGACCAAGCACAGTCGATTGAAGAGACAAAAGTAGCTGAAGCGGTTCAATAGACCGGGCAGTACTTTTGTCAACTTTGCGCTAGTCACCTGACGTCACCAGCATCGCTTTGTCATGCTGTTGTCGCACAAACACTGTTTTTTTTTAAATTAATTAATTTTTTATTTATTTATTTCTGGATGTTTGAACTCTGCAGTATGCAAAAACCTCACAATTTTACCCATTACTTTATCTAGCACCAGTAAATACCACATCTGAGCACACAATGATTAGACTGATACAGTGATACAGCGCCAATTGCCTGGGCTGGAAAAACACTAAGCCGGCCATTCTAAAATTGCCTCCCTCATGTCAACACACTACAACACCACCTCCTCTGCTCATCAAGGAGGCGACCTTTGCCTTGCACAAAAACAGCATATAGTCCACTTTTTTGCAGTTTGTGTACTTATACAACACTGCGTATACAGTAATGTGAATAGTGATCCATGACTACTGAAAATAGCATAAAATTCTCACATTATAAGCCAGAAAATACTGTAATTTCGTTAGTTTAAAAAAAACTAGGTGATGATTTTGGGTGTTAGGTCTGCAGAAACTTCATCACCCCTCCTCTCTTTTCAGGGTATACCGTTGTCTTTGTACGCTGTTCACAGGCCCAGCAACATATTGTCGTAAGGGTCATTCCACAGAAATTCATTACGGAGTGGTTGAAAAAGTTTGAAATTTTGTCATACGAAAAATTAACATTCCAAGTATTAAAAACCCAAAGTTATTCATTTTTGCCTTCCACCATATTACACTTACAGATTAACACAACTGCTACTACGAAGCAAAATGGACCCCGTTGAGCATTTGCTATTATTGTGTAGGCTACACATTGTAAAGTTCAAAAATTTTAAAGACCACCTTGTTAAGAATAACAATTAAAACAAATTTTATTTTTATTGTGAAACTTATGAACATTAAAATGTATCATTTCCTATCAAATACTTAAATAGTTACTCAAATAAATTATGTATAACATCACTTTTAAGATATAGTGTTGAGAATTTGGACATGCAGCATATTGTTTGGGCAGTTTGATGATTCTGCAGGTTTTCCCGAATGTAACGAAGCACCACAACGATTCCGAAAGCCGTCACTGAGATTCCCAAGTGTGTCATATAAACCAAGCCTGATGAAATGTGGATTTCCACTGCAGTCATCGCCTACCTAACTCTCTGCACATATACACACAATGAAATGTCACTAAATGAACTACAAAAGGTGCCGAATTGCGAATTTGCTTAGTTCAGTTGGAGTATTACGAGTGACTCGAGGGTGGTGTGTGTCGACGTTGGCACCATGGGGGCAGCTAATGGGTGTCAAAGGAGGTGACAGACCATGGAGAAGATAAACACTTCGTAGGTTGTGTCTGTAACAGAAATGATGAGCACCTGGGGGGCGGCATTGCGGCAGTGGTGGTCCACATAGAAGTGAGTAGCGTAGGTTCGAACAACACTAGTGATGCTGCGTCAATAGCAGCAGTGAAGAGAGTGTCTGTATGCTACAGAACGGTAGTGACTAGGAATGTAAGGGGACCGTCTACCTGGTGATCAAGAGAAGTAGGAGTAGGAGCGGGTGACACTGATAGGAAGAGTAAAGTTAGTAGTTCACTCGCGGTGCTGCGCAGTGGACTGTGACTCACCACAATCTAGGACTAGGATATTGGATCAAAATTTTACAGTTAACAGAAGTTTTCTTTCAATGTCAATATTTATTTTGCATAACTTCCAGGACCAACTAATGCTTATTTGGTGATGTCACAGTGTGCTTAACAGGATTGTTGTGAAAAATTTGATTCGTTATTGCCAAAGAACTGCCAAGAACTGCCAAAATTCTTGTGTGTACATTTTGATTGCAATTCAATGAAGAATAAAATTCAACTGTTTTATTTAAAATAAATAACATCTCCATCTCAAACAAGCCTTATGTTCTAGTTGTAACAAAATGATAGCCCTAATGGCCAAAACAGTTTAAATTTGTGCGTTAAATGCTCTCAACAAATCCAAAGAGTCTGGGGTTGTTAAAATTTTTAATTTAAGTTATTTATTTGTTGAAATGCAAATTATCTGACTATCGTTATAGTGATGTACATTGAAATGGTTCAAATCAGTATTTTAAGTCAAATACAGAAATTCACTTTTAAAATATATTTTGTACAACCAGTTAATAAACGAAATAAAACTTATGGTACCAAATTCAAGCTACTTATACCCAAAATACAGGGAAATCTCAGTACAAAGTACAGTAAACTCTCACAAATCCGGGGGTCTCTGGAATTTGTGACCTTCAGATTTCTGAAAACCATGGATTTTTGAAATACTGTATTTTCCATAACAGAAATCAGCAAAATTAAAAAGTTTTATGTAATGTAAGTCCCCGATTTACGTCGTCCTGATAAACGTAGTGGTTTTTAGGAATGTATCCCCCAACGTAAATTGAGGACTTACAGGTATAAGCCAACGCTGTATGAAATAAAATAATTTATAAAAACGGCACCTCGAACACGTTTGGCAATACTGGCCGGCCGGCTCTGGGCACGGGCAGCCGGCTGCGAGCCCTCAAGTCATAAACAACTTGTCATTGTCACAGAGCGGCAGAAACCGCTATTACAATTTCCTTCTCCGCCCGTGTGCCGGCAAAGCAAACTACAGTGCACATAGCAAGACATTAAATTTTACTTACCGCAATCATTGATTTTTCCAAACAAGGCACGAAAAAATAAAAATTTAACACTTTATGCACAGATTAATAATATTTATACACTTTTACGCCAAATAGCTTGCACACACATTAAACTAAGGAAACACACAAAAAGTAGACTTAATTATTTCTAGAGTTGCAATTAACAGCACACGAGGTGTAAGTAGTCGACTCACTATGTTACTGTGTCTATAGTCCCACCACGTGAGTGAGGATGTCTGTTTGATGGCCTGTCTTCTTTTGTGAAGGAAGGTAGAATACAGGATATGGCATTGCATTACATCCGACACAGGGTAACAGTCTTTTTGCTTTCTGAAAATTTCTTTAGCGTGTCCCAAGCAGCAGCAGCCGCACTCCATGTAACATCTGCTTCGTCACTATCGTTATCTTCGTCTCCCCTACCTTTTTTTACCGTTTTAACGAAAACCATTTGTACAGAGCACTGTCCAAATCCTGTAGTTTGGCCGTTTGGAGTGTTTTCCGATCATGAAATCCTTTCTCCGACTTGCTTTTCGACATAAACATTTTAAGTTTGGCGCTACTATTTATAATGCCGTATACAGTTGTCTTGCTGATACCATACTCTTCCTTGATTGCAGAAACCTTTACACTCCGCTCCAATTTCTTGCAAATCTCGAACTTTTGTTTTAGTGTTAACGTTGCGTGCTTCTTTTTTCTTACTGGCACCATTCTCACAACAGACAACACCAACATATACCGAGAGCAGTGTCCGTGCACGTCTTATCGGTTTGTTGTGTTCCGGGAAGACACGTTGACCTTGGGCTTGCCGCATCTGCTGCTACTAGTACCCTTAGATGCTTGCTACTGTAGCAGCACGGCACAACGCAGCACAAACGCGAAGAAGCTAGGTGCAGTGCAGCACGGCGCAGCATGTTGCAATAATCAAAACAAACATTGCTTTGAGAAAACCACGGATTTTTGAGTACCACGGATTCTCGAACTACGGACTGGCGAGAGTTTACTGTATTGCAGTTTAAAGTACTTTTAATTTTAAAGTAGATTTAATGAAACTCCTACAGAAAGCTTTCCATTTAATAACTGATCAGTACAAAGTAACATCTGTAGGTATAAAGTGTACAATTTTCAGTTCCCTTCAAGCACTTTGTAAATGAGATTTCACTATATAGACATTCTTACCACCATGAGTTCTTTTACACATGCACTTTATATTACAATGTTTCATGTTATCAAAAAATTGTTATAGAGCATTTAAGTTCATATTTAACTCCTTAACTCATTCCAAAAGAAAACCAATTTGTATTAACAATAACTTTTCATTAAAAAGGACTGTACAACAAGGTTTGACTTTAAACCAAACAACTGACCTCATTGCTATAACGGGCCAGCTCGCTGATGTACTTGACATGGTCGTCTCTGATCTGTGGTAGGTGCACCATCAGATCTGCCTGCGGGCTAATGCTGGTGGAGCTAGACAGCGGCCACTTGGACTGGTCAAAGTGCTTCGATCGTTTGATGTAGTTGAATGGGGCTATCTGCATGTCTCCAAACAATGGAACTACTTCCAAATTCTACAAGAAACACAATATTTTCATTTAGAAATTTGCTTAACACTACATACCATAAATATGAAGAAGGGGGGAGGCGAAATATTGAACCATATTATTATTACCATTATTAATATTATTATAATCAATTTCAAGAAAAACACCTGTATTGTAACCCGTAAAACACCAAACAGTTTTTTTTTATTTTACAGAAGCAAAATTCATTAACATTATATGTATTGATATATAGACAAAGAGAGGGAGAAAGAGATGGGAGACAAGACAACAAAAGGTAAGAGGGTGAAGAAGGGAGGGGAAGGATGGAAAGAGGGAGAGAGACAGACAGAGGAATGCAAAACCAAAGAGAAGTTAGAACTTCGCTACATGATTCTTACCTGCAATTTGTACCTAAAGTTAACTCCAGTACTGAAGAAATACCTACACACTTTACCATTTATAGAATGAAAATGTGATATATTCAAAATAAATTTAGGTACAGTATCTGCAGCTAAAAGTAAGTACATACACATGAATAACAGAACAAAACAAATTAAAGACCCTATCTATTGTTACCTTGCGATCAACTGTACATCATACTATTTACAACACTGCTTCTAAAATCTTGTCTGTATCTGTATTCTGCAAGAAAGCTGCAAAATAGCACGTCACCAAAAAAATGTACACCTGTCTTTAGAAGATTATTGAAGGATGGACTCGGTAACAAAGCACGTATCATGTGGGTCACTATGACCTGCCACCTTTCAATCAAAGCAGGCTTGAACCCTTTTCATAAACTAGCAGTTTGTAATCTGGCTGAAAAAAAAAAAATAAAATTATGCATGCGGAAAGATAATTAGGAAAAATATATTATGTAAATTATTGATTTTTTTTAACAATCTGTTAAGTTCTAAATAGATACTGATCATACAGTTTGTTTAACAATATGTAAAATGTTATTTTTGCTCCAATATTTAATAGTACAGATATTGCTGTACTTAAAAAATAAAACTTTCACCAATAAAACCTGCATGTAAGACCCCAATACGTAAATCTCAAGAGTCTTAATAAATCATCTAAGAATCCCACAGAAAAATAAGAAAACAAGTAACTTTACCATTACCACTGAATTTTTACGAATACGAAAATATCTTACTGATAAGAGGTAAACATTAGCTTGCCTTGAAAATGCGATCAATTTTCTCGAGCTTGATCTTTTTCTTCTGATCCAGCTTATTAATGTTGCACAAGTCACTGTCCATGAGGAACAACCCAAAACCCATCACTTTGACAAGCATGTGCTTTTCAGTGGGAGTTAGGTACATTTTGGTCTCGAACATGTGCACGCAGATGTTTACTACATCTGCCAATAGTTCTTCATAACCTGGGATCTTTTCCAAGTTCTCCTTCACAGTGTCTCTGATCTTGTTCTGCGTCGCCAGGAACATAGACAAATTCTGAGATTCTTGGAGAGTTTGAGAATCTGCCATCACTTTCAAGAACTGTGCTGCTCTGTGGATGCACATCAAAACACGTGGCAATAACAACAGATATGTTAAAATGTAATTAACATTTTAATAATCTTTGCAGGCAACATTCAAAATCCAGCCACATGCACCACAGAAACAAAATCACAAAATATTATAACATTAACATTAACACACAGGGAGATATCTAGGTACTTAAGTTTATGAGTGGCTGTGTGTCATACATGTACGAGGTCACTAGGGTAGGTTCAACAAGTGTACAAACCGCAATGGTGTAGTCGAGCATTAGCAGGAGGAGCAACCTATGGTCATAAGCCCTCCCTTCTCTGCTCCCTTGGGGGCTGCGGTGGCCGAATGATCAAACCATTTGCCTCCAACCAAGGCGATCTGGGTTCAATTCCTGGCAGGATCGGTCCCAGGATTGTCGTACGTGGTAATCGTGACAGACGATGCTGTTGGTCGGCGGGTTTTCACGGGGATCTCCCATTTCCCCACCGTTTCATTCCAGTGCTGCTCCGTACTCACCTCATGTCACCCCTTACCAGAGTTAAAGACCTCAATGTTGAACGCTGACAAAAATTTCTCATTCACTCACTCTGCTCCCTTGGCAATATAAGCACAGATATCGAACGTGTTGAGCAGACGTGCACAAAGGGAGAGACATTAGGATTCAGGCTAGCATGCTCTGCACTGCTACAAACTCAAGGGTAAACTGAACTAAAAAAGGGGCCTACTTAGTAACGAATACTTAATGACCTGTAGTCTTACTTTGTAGGTAAGCTTCATGCTGGACGATATCATTCTAACTGCAGTGAATGCTGGAAAATAGCATCTTTGAAATAGTTCACTCCAATCCTTGCAAAAACTTGTAGAGAATGGTCAAGTCAGTAAGAATCTTGTGGTGTAGCGAGATTACAGCTCTATTTTTTTAGTTTGTTATCGAAGCTAGGTTAAGGTGTTTGCTGTGATTCACATATTTTCTCTTAGTGGTTTCGATTTTGGAAATGGAAGGGGAAAAAACACAATTATGAGTTAAAGTATTCCAAAAAATTTCTAGAAGTCAATTAGGTTGTAATAAGTAGTAGTATGGCCTGTTGGCCTTGTGCTGAGGTATCATTAGCTTTGTTTTTCTTGTGTTCTGGTTTTTTCCAGTAAATGTTTTGCATCATTTTGTATGATTGTGAATTAGTTTCAATTAGGCTCTAGAGGGGTCAGTGATATTCTAATCATGTAATGTTAGCATGGCCTTGAGTTCAGCCAATAAGAGTGAGGCATGTGATGATGTATGTCAGTCCTCCTAGAAAGCTTGGACTCTGTCATGTTTTAAAAATAAATGAAGACACTGAAGTAGAAGGTCGTATCGCTGGGCTGTAGCCCGATTTTGTGATGAAGTAGTATCTGGAGTGGCAATTTTACGTATACAGGCAGCACCGGGGACATTTTTTCTTAAACTCTGTTTTGGACATTATCTGGACTCTACAAAAATAAGTTTTCCACTCGCGTATGTAGGCCGTCAGGTGCAAATTTCTCTCTTCCTAAAATTTAACGCAGCGTGTAAAGCTACACTGCTTGCAGGTTTTTCTTCCAAACATAAAATTCTTACGAACTTGTGCTCCTCATGAGTGGGCTTCTAAAAACCTTTAACATCATAAATGCAAATTCGAATTGAATCCATAATGATTTGAACTGTTTCACCATATCAAATCCAGCTCAAGAAAAAATTTGTTCGTAAAAAGTTTTTCATGGGTTCCTAAAATATCTCCAGGCAAGTACTAGAATGATTCATTGACAAAGACCACAGCCAATTATTCTCCTAGCGCCATTCATTAAATCAAGTTACGTGTCACTGTCTCGAATTTGCTGTCAAAACTTAAAACCCACTTAAATTACTTTATCGGTCGATACAGGGGGAAAAACAATAATAAAAAATTAATTTCTGCCAATTCTGTGAGCAAACGTGTTGCTAATTTAATGTGTTTCTGGTGAACTGTTTATGACACCATTATTTTGTATCTTTGATTCTGACGCTAAAGATTATAATGTCACGATTGTTTTTTTAAATCTAAACTGGCTTTCAAAGTTCTGTGAATATAAATAAACATAATATTTACAGCGTTTAATTACGTACTGAGTATAGACGGTACAGTAAACACAGTTTATGACTTCAAAGAAGCAGCAACAGCATTAGCACTTTGTTGACTTGACTGAACATATAACTAGAGTAGAGATCCTGCATCTTAATTAATGCTTGTAGTCACATTTACCTAAATTATTTAGAAACAAAATAAATTTTGTTTACTGTCAATATAAAAAAAATTGTCACTCAATGCATTAGCTAGTCAATATTTTCTAAATAATTTCAATATAACTTAAACTAATGCAAAATAAATCACCCAAAGAAAGAATAACAATGACTGTTATGAACAGTACCTGCGATATGTTGAATAATCGTTTTTCACACTTGACTTCATGTTCTTCAATTCATCCAGAACAGCAAACATATTTATGAACTTTCCCAACGTGAGCAAGTAAGCTTCTGAAACAAAGTCTTTACGCTTTTCTTGATGGCATAGTCGCTTTACTTCCCCACAAAACCTCTCAATTGCCTTTCTCTGAAAATAACACAAAAACATATTTCCAGTTGGTAAAATTCTAAAAATAACAAGGTCACAACTAACCGCAAGGTATAAGGTAGTCAAAATGAGACACAAGATGAGTGCAAAACACTCACTCACAAAAATGTAAAATCCTATTTACTTAACTGTAAGTAACATCAAAATCAGCTAAATTTTGTTAAAATGGCATAGACAGTGCCAGAACTGGAAACCAAAAGTCTTTATGAATTTTACATACTTGGGCAAGTTGGATAAAACAACCACTAAACCTGAGAAATAGCATTTTTGCTATGAATAGCAAAATCAAGGTCTGTAAGTTTTGCAGCAGTCTCAGTAATATCAAAACACTGCAACCATGCCAGTAAAGTTTATGTCACAAAGATTATTCTAAATCTTGTTCAAAGAATAAATTTGAAAGGCCAACAACTGAATTATTCAATTTCACTAAACATATACTATATCTGCTTTACAAGAAAATTCACTTCACATATAAGGAATCAGAAATGGACTACTTGCATGAAATTTAAAATCCATTTTTAAAAAATACACCTGAAAGTACAAGTAAAAATATAAAAATAAAATAACGAATATTTTGTTGAAAGTATTTTGTTTAGCTATACATTAACAGATATGAAAATAGCTACCAAAATAGCGCTGACTGAAAAAAGGTTCTACGTCATCAGCAGTACCACGTCTTAATACTATGGTGGTCATCTGATCACTGAAATTAAGTAGCTTTGTGCATGGTTAGCACTTGGATGGGTGACTGCCAGGGAACACTGGTAACATGTAACACTGGTGCATATATGAAAACAGGTTGGACTACCATATAGGGAAACAAAATTACAAGGTAGAAAAGTAAATGTTCTTAACAAGTAATGGTTGTTTACATCATTATGGCTTGCTCCTCGACTTTTTCACAGCTTGCATTCTCTGTGATAGCAAAATAAACAAACTCCTTTACAGTATTTGAAAGCGAACAGTGCTCCTTATCACTTTCATGTAGTTAGTATGAAACTTCGAAATTCTTACTAAGCTGTCTGGCTATAAACAAAGGATGAATGAAAATGCTGCTTGTTATTAAAATTATATATTTGTTTATACATGTTCCAACTTCTGTAGATAGGTTTAAATGTTCCTTTGATGATGCAGCTCAGTGCCTTCATAGCAACTTTGAACAACACTTTTGTTACGTATTTACAGTATTGTGACACGTAAAAAACATACAGTACCGGTAAACAGGTACAGACCAAAACATTAAATATTTTAATCACTAAATTTCTGTTCAGCTAAAAATATTTTTGCAGGAACCATTTAAAGATATTTACTTAAAAATAGTAAACTCTAGATTATCTGCTGGTGGGATAAACGGTTTGTGTCTTAGCAGCAATATATTTTGAGAACCCACATTCTGAATGTGAGCTTAAACACTTCTGAATAACGTTTAGAGATAATAAAATGTTTGTAATAACTAGCGAAACATAACATTTACGTGCACAAAAAAAAAAAAATATATATATACATATACATACATATATGTACACTATATACATATACGTACACTGCCAGCTGACACTTGTCCTACATAGGCAGCTGGCACAGTCCATTCGCTGTTCTGCCACAGTGCCATCCCTACTCACATGGGCTGCATTCAATGATTGCTTTTCTGTGTATCAACTTTGTGCTACAGCCAAGAATGTTCCATTCTGTGAATCGTCCACTCATTTTCAACTTCTTGTTTGTTAAATAAAAGGTGTGTTATCATTACATTATGTGCTGAATAGGAATTCAGTAATAAATAAACTATTACGGAAATTATATATTATAAAAGAAAAGTCTGTTACTATGTCATGGCTGAAACCACAGTTCAGGACAAATAAATAAGCAAGACACTCCACTCCCCAAGCAGTCTAGTGTTGAACAAAATACATGGGTACAGAAGTGCACCGATTGATAGCAACAGAGATAGGGAAGATGTGTACAAGAAACAGGAAGGAGAAGGACGAAATGATGTACCGACAAAATTTCCTTGTTTGAATATTTGGAGAAATGCATTACGCTAGAAAACTTGAAAGAGAGGTTCAGCAGAAACAGATGCACGACACACCAGCGAGACAGCCGCTAGTACTGAAAGTCAAACAGATTAGATATGGATTAACATGCACACCAACATTTCACATTACAGTAAATATACTAACCACAGTTGTCAATAACATAAGCGCAACATTTGCCATACACAAAGGATCTAGGAAGAGGAGATAACCATAATGGAACCAGCAGCCACACAGTTTGATTTATAACAAGTTGAATGTAATAAATGAAGAAATTATAGACAATATTTTAAGAGCCAGTGTCACTAAGCATTCTGAAATATTTTCTTTATTTCTTCCTTACTCCAAATTTGGCCAAATATATTTGAAAATATTTTAATACGAACTTAGCTAATTATATGACTTTTCATTACACACATTGTATTTGAAGTATTAAAGTATAAATATGAAATTATTACAGGTAATTTCGTATAAAAATTAATATAATAAATACCTCTCAACATGTTATAAAGACTAAATAACTCCTAGTACCAATTTACCCAATTAATACACACATAACCGTAAAATGTAACGTTTTTATTAAGGGACATTGCCAATAATTCATCACAACTTTGATTTATAAAATATAAATGGAAAATTTTAACAAAAGTGGTGAGCCAATCTTTTCAGAGCGCCCGCTACAGCAATTTTCATCATTATGTATTTATTTTTAATCTGTACCAAATATTTTTTTTCTTATTTTAAACATAGCATGTGAGTAAATTTCGCTCTTAATTTTTTTTTTATCTCTTTTAGTTTTTGCATAATGATTTGAGCTGGGCTCAGCCCGATTCAATGTATGTCTGCCCCTCGACTTCTGGTATCTGAGTACAGCCGAACGATTATCTGTGACTTGGCCTCACGTGACGTCGTCTTTTGACGTAGCCCGCCCCTCCTCTCTAGACCTTCGGCCGTCTTCGGCGGACGTCGTGCCTCTCCTCCTCGCTTCCCTTCTCTCTCCCTCCTTCCCGGTGTGAGCCTGTTCCTCGCGGCCGGAGAGGGGTCAGTTGGTAGTGAGCTCTCGTGTGGGTTACCGGTGCTTGCTCGCGCCTGCGGCTGCACATCCTCGTTGACTGGTAAGTGTTGATTTTAGTTCGCATTTAACTTATTTCCTTTACTTTAGTGATCAGTCTTTTCCTACACTGTCCGCGGGGATGTATCGTCGCGGTCGAGAGGCGAGTATGGGGCGAGCGTTAGGCTTATGTCCAGTTGCTTAATTTCTGCTGGTTAATAGCGGCTTTGACCGTTTCAGTTTGAGTATTTGTGTTTTCCATGCCTGTGAGGCTTTGTTTTGTAATACATATTTGTATCACTGGTATTACAGCGATTATCTATGAATTTTGTAATGATTAAGACTGGTGTTGGCTCTGTTAACTAATGTACCAGAATTATTTCAGTCAATATATTGTGTGCATTTTATTGGGCTCGTCAGTTTAATTGCAGTAGCGAGTTGAACCCTTCCCCAGTGTCCATGTTGAGTGTGTTTGACTGCTGAATGTGTGTTTCGGCTGTGGTCAGGTCGGACACTTGCGGGTCAATTGTCCGGGAAATGGAAGCCTGCCGGCTCTATGAGCGCCGAAGGGGTGCGGCAGGGTGAGTTCAGTGTGGTGCGGCGTGATTGTTTCGTTTTGTTGGAGTTGTATGGTTTGGAGCGAGGAGGCCTGGTTGATACGGGCGCATCACATTCATTCATGAGATCTGCCTGGTGGGACGTGTTGGCGAACTCAAGGCCTAGTTTGTCAACCCGTTTGCGCACCGATCAAGTCATCTCGGTCTGTGTAGCCAACGGTCACATGGTGCACTGTGAGAGGTCAGTCTCTGTGCATTTAAAGGTTCATTGTTTTTCCTGGGATCACCATTTTTGGTTGGTTGACAACCTAGTGGCCGACATAGTTTTGGGGCTTGACTTTCTCCATCGTACTAACGCGGTAGTCGACGTGTCGGCAGGGCGTCTGACGTTTAAATTTGCTCCGGACGTGCATTGTCCGTTAATGGCTTCTGTGAGCCGGATTCCAGCTCTCCTCGGACGTATGGTTATGATGACCGGACCTGATTCTACGGAGGTTCGGAGGTTGACGCCTTGTTGCGGGAATTTGGCGATGTTGTTACTTCTCGCCTTGGGCGCTGTGATGTTTTACCATACCGTTTTTCGTTGGTAGATGACGTCCCACCAATGAGGGTACCCTTTTACACTTACGACCCCCCTAAGTTGGAGATTCTCAGAGAGATTGTGACCAAACTTTTGAACTCTGGGGTTATCTCGCCGTCCACTTCAGACTTTGCTAGCCCCGCCTTCCTGGTCAAGAAACCAGGAGGTGGTTTTCGTCTGGTTACAGACATGGGCGCTGTTAATGCTAAAATTCACTTGGATCCTTTTTTTTCCTGCACCTACTGTAGATGCCACTCTTCAACATCTAGGTAGGGCTAATGTGTTTTACGTAATTGACCTTAATGCCAGCTTCCACCAGTGTTTGTTACATCCCGATTGTCGAAAGTACACTGCATTTCGAACTCAGTGGGCCCAATTCGAGTTCAATTGCATCCCGATGGGAGCAAAATTTGGGACCCAAGCTCTTTCGAGGGTGTTGGATCATGTGTTATCCCATCTGAAGTTCAGGTGCGTTATCAATTATATCAACGATATTACTGTGTACAGTGATAGCTTGAGGCAGCATGTGGCTGATTTGCGAGCTGTGTTGACGCGCTTGCAGGAGGCCGGGCTCACCGTTAACCCTGAGAAGGTGACATGGGCTGCGCCCTCAGTGAAATTTCTGGGGTACGTGGTGTCGGGAGGACATTTAATGATGGACCCAGATTGCGTGTTGCCAGTGGTCAATTTTCCGCGCCCTAAAACGGTTAAGGGGGTGTCGAGATTCATTGGTCTCTTAGGTTACTATGCCCGTTTCATTCCGTGCTTTTCGGAGCTTGCTGCTCCTTTAAACATGTTGAAGCGAAAGGATTCTGTGTTTACATGGGGCCCGGAACAGGAGACTAGTTTTCAGAGCCTGAAGACAGCATTGGCTGCCGCACCTGCTCTGTACTTGGCGGATTTCGATTTACGTTTTGTCTTGCACGTCGATGCCTCTGGACTAGCTTTAGGAGCCACGCTGGGACAGTTAAGGGATGGCCATGTCTGTACAGTAGCATTTGCGAGCCGCACTCTATCCGACTCGGAGAGGCGTTTGAGTGCGTTTGAGAAAGAGGCCCTCGCTTGCGTGTGGGGTACGGCTAAATTTGACGCCTTCCTGGGAGGAGTAGAATTTGATCTGTGTACAGATAACCAGGCAGTGTCTTGGTTGCTGTCGCATTCGTCGGACTTTAGTAAGCTGGGAAGATGGGCGTTTAGGCTCTCCAGGTATCGTTTTGTCATTAAACACGTTTCTGGGGGTAGCAATGAAGTCGCTGACGCGTTGCCTTGGATGTTTGACCCAGAGGACTACGAGAAAGCCGATGCAGGTCTTGCCAAGGCAGATGGTGTTTGTTTGGCCTTCACCACGTGTGAATCGTTTTGCAGACGGTTAAGGGATGTGCAAGCCTCCGATCCGTTTGCCAGGAACAGGTTGCCGCAGTGAATAATGGGGATCAGATGCCCTATGTTCTCGATCAGGATTTACGTAGGTATCTGGTAGTTCCGGAGTCGTGTCATCACGAGCTGATGCGATACTATCATGATTCCCCCTTTGGGGGGCATGTTGGGCATCAAGGTACTATCTTGAAGCTATGTGATCGCTTCTATTGGCCCTCTGTATCCTCCGATGTGCGCTCATACGTTCGGAACTGCTAGTGTGTCAACGAGCTAAGCCAGCTAGGAATTCACGTGTGGGACTTTACTCTGTCGATGAGGTCACGTATTCCTGGGAAGTCCTTCATTGTGATGTCTTTGGGCCTCTGACTCAATCTGCTAAGGGACACAAGTATATTTTGGTCCTGCTGGATGTCTTCACGAACTTCGTTATACTTGTGGCTTTGCGGAGTGTTCGGAGTTTGGACATTCAACGGCATCTGTCGGAGCGTGTCTGGTCGGTGTTTGGACCTCCCGTTAGCTTGCTGATGGATAATGCGACTTATTTCACCTCTCGATCCATTCGGGACATGTGTTTCCGTTGGGGCATCACGCGTTACACCTCGAACCCCTATTTCCTGTGTGGGAGTAGGGTCGAGAGGTTTAACCGTTACCTCAACATTTCGTTGACAGCCCTCTACCACGATCAGCAAGAGCGTTGGGACGAGGACTTAGACCTACTTAATTTGGGTTTTAATTCGACCATTCATGGGGCCACTAAGTATTCACCTGTTTGTATGATGTTTGGCAGGGATCTTCTGCACCCCCTCCTGAATGTGTGGGGAGTCCCTTCGCCGGCGGCGCCCATATCTGATGCTGCTCGAGAGCTGATGTCATCGCGCGTCCTGGGTAACCTCTACGACGCCAGGGTCAGGCTGCAGCACCAATACAATGCAGGGTGAGTGGCAGCCGACTTTCAAGTGGGTGACCGTGTGCTGTGCCGGTCCTTTGTGTTGCCGTCGGCTGCAGACCAGAGGGGCAGCAAGTTGATGCTGCGGTTCAATGAACCTTTCGACGTGACTCATCTTTTGGGGCCCAACATGGTCCTTTTGGCTGACCTAGCTTCGGGTAATGTGGTTCGTAAGGCGCACGTTAGCCATTTAAAGAGAGCTACTAACTAACTACTTTGTTTTTTGTTTTGTGTTCAGATGTCGGTGTCGTAGAGGCTGAGTGAAGAAGTTATGTCGTGTCTATGCGGCCAGTCCGAAGTATGATGAGGAGCAGAGGCAGGGCCCGCCTCTGAACTTCGTCGTAGCTTCTCTTCGTGGTTTGCCGTAGAACTTCTGGCCAGTTTAGATTTGCGATTGGGATTTGATGTAGCATGGTAGAATTGGTGGATGTATTTAGTGATAAGCTTCTTGATTGTGTGATTTTCGTTTTTGTTGTTAAGTTTGTGTTTTGACGGTTTGCCGGATGTTAGGGGCGTTGTGTTTGTCTACTTGGTATTTATTTTGTGATTTTTTTTTGTGTGGTGTTGTGCGCGCTGTGTTGTCCTTGTGGTTCTGGTGTATTGTGGTTCAATTGCTCAGTTCACTGACTTTGTCTTTATTTGTATCCGGATTAGTGGTCCCTGTGGTTATACGGATGCAAGTATGGGGCGAGCGTTAGGCTCATGTCCAGTTGCTTAATTTCTGCTGGTTAATAGCGGCTTTGACCGTTTCAGTTTGAGTATTGGTGTTTTCCATGCCTGTGAGGCTTTGTTTTGTAATATTTGTATCACTTGTATAACAGCGATTATCTATGAATTTTGTAATGATTAAGCCTGGTGTTGGCTCTGTTAATTAATGTACCCGAATTATTTCAGTCAATATATTGTGTGCATTTTATCGGGCCCGTCAGTTTAATTGCAGTAGCGAGTTGAACCCTTCCCCAGTGTCCATGTTGAGTGCGTTTGACTGCTGAATATGTGTTCACCAAGTTGAGCAGAGGTTAGGGCGAGTCCTCGGGCGTGGGATTGCTCCTCCAGGTATTAACAGCCGTGTGTTTTCAAGTGTCTGTATAGTGATTACAGCACAGGTTTGTTAAAAAAAAGTCAAAATTTGCAGGTTTCCATTTTAAGAACTATACTAAAATCAACTGACATACCGAATTGAAAAAATTCACAGTGGATAAAGACACCACATGCTACAATTTCATGTACATAAAAACAAAGAATAAAAACTTTTTTTGTATAAAATAAAAATGATGAAATCAAAAACAAAATTTTAAATTCAATAATTTTTTTTAAAAAAAACGAAAATATTTTATTTTGTGGTTTAACATAGCTGAAATTATAGCGTATAAAATTGACATTCACTGTGAATTTTTTCAGTTTGGTAGGTGAGTTGGTTTTAGTGTCGTCCTTAAAACGAAAACGTGCAAATTTGGGCTTTAACGAACTATAACTACGTAAGATAAAAAAAATTTTGTAAGACCAAAATTTTGTTACATTTTGTGTCTAAAAGAAGAAAAGAAATATCTGGTACAAATATGAAAAAAAATATGGTGATGAAAAATATGGTAGACCACGCTCCTAAGTAATCCAATTTGCAAGTAATTTTTTCTCAAGCTATAATTTTGATGATGTAAATTACTTAAATTTAATTAGGGCTACTAATACACGCCGCTAAATTTTTCATGAAATTAAATAACTAAGCTGCTTACAGTGATGGTTCGACATACGATTTACAGATAGTGACAGCTGATCAAAATGAATGCCTGTCCGTAATATATCCATTACTATACCGTTCATTTGACAGTGATGAAATTTTGTTGAGTTGTTGGTGTGCAACTATTAATCATTTATATTACTTTTATACATATTATGGTGAGTGCGCAAATGGGGGCAAGGAAGCAGAACTTAAGTTACCCAAACAATTTTATTATTTTTAAAAATGTTTCTAAAATGGTCTTTAATGACACTTGACACCATTTTGTAACATTTAGAATTTTCAAAAATGTTTTTGTTTCAGAAAACTTTTTTAAAAAATAAATAAACATTACTGTAATTTATAACTTTTAATGATATTATCAGTGTTAATATTATTTATTTTAAATATGAAGTACAAAAAGTTTTTATTAAAAACTTTAATAATTCATTTAAAATAAATTAATTGGAAAAATTTAGTTTTTGCAAAGATATTGAAAAATAAAAAGTCATATTATTTTTACTAATCATTTAATTTGGAGTACTTAGACTAAACTTTTGCATTACTCAAATAGGCATTCAATTGGAAACCTCGCAAACAAAGTCACTAGCAATAGCTAGTGTCCTATACTTGTCCCGCCCTTCAGTGCATGTCTACGCAGAGGATAAATTATTATTTCACAGATGTGGTATCTCACCCCATTTCCTCTCTTCCTACTTTTGTCTGAAGTGGCGTTATAACTATGACTGCATTATTTCTAGCTGCAGAGTAGATAACACAACAGTGCATGCAACTCAGATGAGATGCAGCAAAATTCTTTAACATCTTTACAAGTTATGATGTGCATGTTAGGGATATGTTCAGTATCACCTCTCTGCTAGTCATTAATTAACAGATTTCAAAACGCATGCTACTTATACAAATACCTAGATAACAACAGGGAAAGGAGGCCTCAGTAACAGCAGCTAGGAAAAATAGTAACAGGTGGAAAGGTAGGAGGAAACCGTTGCGGCTGTAGCAGCTTTAATTGATCCGAGACTGACAGTTTGGCTAGGAATTTAGAATGAAGTGACAGCTGCCCATGTTTCTGTAAGAGTTTTACTACAATTATGAATTATCTATGACTAGAGATTATCCCTTTGATTACCACACATATTCTGGAATTACTGTGAGTAAACAATATGTGATAAATTACACATTTACATGATACTGTTTCACAATAATAAATAACACTGAAATTTCAATGTTTATTTTGACACAGACAGTGAAGCTTTTCATACAGAGGATTAGTGGTCAAAACAAGTACAAGTACTTATTAAAACAAAAATTCTTTTAAACCACAAACACATATAATATCCATATTAGAATACGTGAACATGTGGCTGTTAAGTTGCATACATCTATTAATCCAAAACAGAACTGCAGGCAGACTGCAAAACCTAGACAAAATCACTGAATCTAGTATAGGTTAATACCGATACTGTAGAAATACTGCACCATTCATTGTTCTTTAGAAAATGCCATGTTATAGCGTTTTTTGTATATTTTTCTACATATTTAATTAGATTTAAACCATGGTCTATTCAACATAAAAAACATATTAAAAGTCATTTTATCAAAAAACTAATTCTGCATGACCCTATCTATATGACAAGATTATTTATACTTATTTATTTACAGGAATTTAACCTACTATAACTAAACAATCACAACTACAGTATACTTAACGTGGTAGCACAATGTTGGTACCACTTTTACCAGACTGTTTGGCACCAAAAGTCTCGGAGATGAAATTCAATTCAAAGCTTAATCACTATCACATTACCCTAACATAATAAAACTTAACACAAGACTGTGGATAATAAAACACAGAACAGCTCTGTAAGTTGCTATCAATAGCACACAAAGCACATTACCCTTAAGTTATAAAGCTATTAATAAAGAAACTAACACATCTAGTTATGAGAACAAGGACTGGCTAGGCAACCTGCTCTAAATAGAACACAAAAAAAACACAACTCTGAGAGACTTCTGAAGCCCCAATGAAACGTTTTTGGATAACATTTGTGCTCGTACCTTTGCTTTTATTCCTCTATAATTTTATTATTTACCACAAGTCATTAAAGAAAAATTATCTGTGGCATGTGTGCCCTGGGTTCACTACATGTGATTTACAGCGCGATATTACGTTAAATAACTGCATTATGCATGCAACTGTATCACACTTTGTGTTCTAAATTTTATTAAGCCTGAATGTTCCTGCTTCAATACACGCTTGTTTGATACAGAAAATTAATTAGCACGAGGACAGCATGTGAATATCTACTTGAATACTCATGATCCTACCAATATCATAATTTAGTCATTCCATACACAAGGATTGTATGCATTTAAAAAACATCCATTGGCCCTACATTTTAAAAACCAACAACACTATAATACACTTTTAATACTGTTCTACTGTGTAAGCCATCATCATGAATATAAAAAAACTAAGTAGTAACCAGATATCTGGTTTAGTTTGTTGTGGTGTGGTAGGGCACAACATGGGAATTTGTTTGGGCAAATTTCCCTGCCTTAGCACTTGCGTCTGCTATGTTCACACAATACGAAACGTCAACTGCTTATACAATTATACGTGACCGGCCATAGAAAAAATTGACTGTCTTCGTCGGAAGGTTACTAGTCAAAAAATAAGAGAGGTAGTGAAGGTGTGACAGTTCGGTAATGCTTAAGACAGTAATATCTATGCCATGACAGATGGGGAAATTCAATAAATCCCATTGCATAGAACTTACAGCGTAAACTGAAGAATTTGAAGACAGCAGGTACTGATCCGCCTTAATGACAATGGTGTACTAGATAAACAAAATTCTACACAATTTTTTTATTTCTACACTGAAGCACTACTGTACCTGGAAGTACATGAAGCTCAGAAGTTTGTGGACTTCAGGTGCAAGAACTTCAACAGTTTTTTCATAAATTTCGACTCTGTTAGGTTGTTCATTAGACTTTGGCTGAGGGATTGCTCGTGAGCAGCACCGCCAAGTGTACAGCATCACGGCATGAGTCAAGCCTTCCTCCAGCAACTCATTCTGCAAAAAATCCCAACAAAAAATATTACTGTATATTGTTTACTGTAAAATGAAGACTTTTCAAAATCCTTTGACAAGCATTACTCACAAAATGTAATTTTATTGCAGCTTTCGAGAATTGCTTTTGAAAGGAATAAAATGTGTCACAATTGTGGAGATGTTTAAACACTGAAATTAAAAATTTAACAAGGCCTTAAAAGTGCTCATTTCATAAAAGTAGCAAAACCCTCGTCATGAAATAAAGTTACCAGATGTATTTTTTTTACAGGAATTTAAATTCCATCATTTGTGATCCAATGTAATGACACCAGGTTTTGTAGCAAAAATATAGTGAAATATTTATAATCCTTTTAACATTATGAAATCTGAGGAAGCTAGTTTTGCAAACTATACACCACGACAGTGCAACCACGCAAAAAAAAAATGTGTCTTCTGTCTAAATTTCCATGCATACTTACCTGCAAGTATACATCTTAGATATTGATATATTAGCAATACTAATTAGCTTTATTTTACATTAAACATGTTATTTTATTTTAAAAGAAAAGTTGTTACTTCAAAATGTTTGCACTAGATAAAAGGTTATTAGAATATACGTAATTTTTTAATGTTATATTGATTTTTGTTAAAGCCATTTTTTTCTATAAGTAGATTTAGCTGCATTTGTAAAAGCAAGTCTCATCAGCTTACCATTGTTGATATTAATAATTTTATAACGTATAATAACCATGGTTAAAAGCAAGAAAAGATGTACGCCTTAATTTCCCCATGTAAAACCTAACACGTGAATAAAATAATAAAATAAGTTACAGCCTATGTAAAAATATTTCATATTTATCACTGACCCAAAATGTGGAAAAGGTTTAACAACAACTTACCAGACTAGCATGTACTGTAGCTTCTTCGATGTATTTTGCAATGCCAGTGACAAAACCATTTCTATCCTCAAAATTTGTATCAAAATTAGCTTGATACACAATGGAGCAAGGTTGGGCTTCAATGCAAGGCTGTTCATCTGGCAATGTCAGTTCATCGAGAACATCAACATTTGATAATGCATCTGCCAAGGTGACCTTCTCAGTAGCCATCATAAAATCTGAGGGGAAAAAATAGATTGATACTGACGAAAAATACCTGGAAATTCTACCTTTACATTCTTGTCAAATAGGTCTCTATTTTAAATGTGGCACATGCATGTAAAATTACTATACTAACTTAAACACAACTTAAGCTACAATGTTACCACATGAAGGGAAAGAAATAAATTTAACTACCGGCACTTTAAAAAAAATTTGCCATGAACGTCGAGAAAAAGACTTACCCTTAATCAGGCATCCAAGCACAACATACATTTAATCAACCGTTTAATGCCAACAACCAATATTAGTCAATTAACCACAACCTTGTAATAATAGCATTTTAGAGGGTTTCAAAGAAGGTTTTTTTTTTTTGACAAAACTGATTCTATTTCAAATATGTTTACCAAAGAAAAGAAAAGAAATTCTAGACAATGATGGACTAGTACTGTACTTTCAAAACAGAAGGTACAGTAGAAGTACATACTATTTCGAACCCCTCCAACATTATTAAAAACAGTTGGTTCATTCTGCTGTACTTCAAAATATAATGATTAAATAAATATACCAAAAACTATGATAGAGGAACACATTGATTCTGCTACATAGTCACCCATGTCCTACAAAAACATTAGGTCATAGTTTAAATTCCTGCTGAAATGAGTTACCTATGAGAATCCTGCACTCCATTTCAGTGCCTCTCATGTAATTGTGATTAGACACTTGCTGTGGATGTTCTTGAACACTTGTCTAACATCCGACTCTCAAATATGAGAGAAAATGATTGAAGTAGACAAACAGCCTTAGGGGCGCCACCTACATGCACGTTAAAGGCTCAAAAGTGACTGATATATAAGGGCAACCTTCAACCGCTCATGAAATGCAGCATTACCATGAGCCAAACGCTGCACTAGTGTGCAAGGTACCTGCTGATCCATTTTTACTACGGGACTTAAGACCATGTTCCCTTGTATCTACAATTTTTAGCGATATTAGGTTTTTATGGCTAAATGAGAACACATATAAAAATCTGTTTGGCAGTTAAGTTTAAAATTGTCTTCTCCATGTTGGCTGATTTTTTAAAGACAGTAAATAGTATGGTTTTAGATAATTATGTAATTAACAAAATTCTGGTTGACTTTTTAGTCGAAATTGTATTATTATTATTATTTTTAAATTAGCCATCACTGCAAAAACCAAACCTTAAGAGGGCATGGTGCATAATTCAACGCTAAAAGCATTACTCTGTAACTGTAGGTTTCTTGAAGCCAATTTGCGAAAATTAAACAATAGCAATCCTGGACAAAAGTTTTAGCCAGCGTTTTAAATAAAACTGTTTCCATTGTTACGAACTTCCGAGACACAATCTATGACGCCGGAACCTGGTGCATTTAACTGCGGCGCAAGAGATAACACGTAACGAATTAGTAATTCCAGATAAATATTTACTCATAAAGTTGGCAAATGCCATTATCTAGGATTGTCAATGAGTATTTTATTCATATTGGTTTCAAAAAAAGCCTACAAATGAATTTATGTTTTCAGCGTTAATTTATCTATCATGAACCCTTTAAGGCTGTTCCAGTGGTACCGAAGATCGCCATGTTAATAATCTTAATTTGAAAGGTCAGATGTGTTTCGTATACCTTCCACGAACACGCCGAGAATGCGTGGACTCCCTATATTAATCACCGCGCTTCACAATTTCTCACACTCGCCTTTGGGCGCTCTCAGGGGGAGGGCTATCGTCGCTCCTCTCCTGCGAGCGACGACAGCGCTCCGCGTACTGGAAAAGCGGTGGTGGTCAACTTTGGTACTATGTAGTCCCAGCAGCCGCGTTGCCTGGAGGAAGGAAGGGTGGTATCGATCGTCGATGCGCGCATTACCGCTCACTGTGTGCTCTGCCATCAGAGGAGTCTTCACTGGTTTCAAAGTTATATGTTTGACGCGTGGGTACAACGGAGCGATAAGAGTCAGAGTAACACACTCGACAGGTAAAATATCACCTCTATTCACTGCGCGTCAAACTGGCTTGCAATGTTTCCCTTGTAGTCTATTTCATATGGCACTTCAAGCGGTGACAGTTATTTTTCGATAGTACGGAGTAAAGGCCAACACATGCCTCTCGTTTTGCACTTTACGAATACAGGTGGTATTTTTTGAGTTACAGTCTAAAAAAAGTCGTTGTTAACCATTTTGAAAAGCTCGACAATCATTTTTTTTAACAAGCGTGCTGAATTTTAAAAACATAGACGCAAGTTCAATTATGTTCTTATCATAGATACACGTGTTATGAATCCGTGTGATTTCGCGTAAAAAAGAATATGCGGGACACGTTCTTTAGTTGTCGCGCGGGACACGTTCTTTAGTTGTCGCGCGCGACAGGATACGTTCTTTGCTGATTTACTAAATTTGCGATACTGAAAAAACTGACAGCTTAAAATAATTGACAATGTACATAGTGCGAAGATACAAAACACATACCTACATTTATATTTTACAAGATGTTTCCAGTTTGTAATCAATAAAAGTTGTTGCTGCATAAAAATACAATTTTAGATTTCATATACACGTCCTCCAAATAAAGTTTTGTCAAACGGGAAATTTTTTTAAACTTGTGTAATATGCTTTAACATTTGAACAGGGCCTTGTAGCGTATGATGTATTTTTGATTAAGAGGCCCTCATAAACAAAATAAATATTGCTGCAAATACAGAGCATGCTTAGTTCACGAGTGAATAAAAGTGCGCACAAAGAGATCTGTGACAAGCATACAATATGTATGTTGTAGACAAAACTGCTGCTTTCTGCCATCCATATTATTTTCAGAGTACATGTTTTTGGAATGGTTTCTTTGTAGATTGCAGTTATACTGAGCATTATAGCATAATGCAGTAAAAGCTTTGTTTTAAATTTAAGTATTTAAGTAGTTTACAAAATATTGCATAATTTAAATGTTCAAATTTAATTTTCACAGTCAATTTTAATAACTACAAACACTATAAGCCGCATTATAAAAACGTACCTAACTTGTTCATAAGGAATCGCCCCTGAAGTTTATCCCTATTAAGAAAACCAAAATTATACATGCACGTTGTAACGAATAGATTATCCTTTGCGTGTGTAAGTCGAGACGTCACGAAAGTACAAATACTATGTAATTTTGTAGTTAAATGGGCATGAATTTTAACATTTTAGGAATTAAAATATTAAACTGAAGATATTCGAATAGTTTTTCAGTCAAATTAAAAGCGAGATATTTGCATTCTGAAAATGGAACCAATGTAATGTTTTTATTTTGCAAGGAGCAAGACACCAACCGCTTTGATTTCGCAAGGGTTTAATGCTCCAAAGAATGTTGTTTTAGTAAAGTAATGATTGTAGTACGCAAAACTTAGTTGTACTGGAAACATTCAATGTCATAAGGA
>PNEQ01114517.1:0-18514 GCA_003012365.1 Medauroidea extradentata | reverse complement strand
TTATGTTTACATTATACTTAACACAATATACATTACAACAGCATAATAAATACACTTAAATCTTACTACTTTAAAATAACATGCCAGGGTTTTACCGAGTTACTAAAATTACTAATATGTGCATAAATGTCTTAACGTCCCCAACATGGACTCTCATTTACATACTGTAATCTCCACGAGATATCGTGGTATGTTACACCATCTACGGGTGAGAAAGGTTGCGCAGCAGAAAAATTGTTTTGTTTTAGAACCGATAAACATAACGATACTATGTATGCATTGAAATATTTCTATTTTGTTTATCAGAGATTGTAATGACATTAATTGGAATTGAGGTTATAAAATTACATTCATGCGTGATTCTAACTATGATGTTCTTCTTTACAGGCAACTTAAATACAAAGAGGACGGCACATTAGATAGTATACCCTACACATGCAAAATTAACATTGAGAAAATGGAAATGTTGTGACTAATCGTTGAATACGAAGAAAATTATGGAGATAGAATTAATGCTAAAATTTACACAAATCCGAAAATTCCAAATAACTTTAAATATTGGTAACGTATTGAGAAAACTATATTAACTGGAGCAAATTCGTTTCAATTTGATACAAAAGAAAGTTTATTTCAATTCAATACGATATGCCAGATTACGAAATTGTTGTATTTCATCTAAACAGAAAACGAAAGCCAGACCAATATAGACAAGCTTCGATGTTTGATCATTCTTATGTTAGAATTTATCGATTAAATATGGTAGGAATTAATTTCCCCAAAACATAATTGTAATTTTGGCATAGGTAACGAACGATATGTATGACCAATTGTATATTGCTTATAAAGATTTCTGAAATTCAAAAACTAAACTGGATACTCGCTGCCATAATAATGAAATTTGCTACAACCCAGATAAATTTCTTTCTGAATAGCCATTATACGTTATTGATTGGTCATATCCAAAAACTGATATTGTAAATGACAGAACTAACCTGAAACTAACAGTAGATTTTGACATCCTGTATATGATACTAAAAGTGAGAGAATCACTAAAAAAAATCTTGTGAGTAATTATTAATTATTTAAATATTGTTCTAAATTTTGTTTAGTAATTAAATTGTTTATTTGAATTCACTTCTCTTAATGGATCCATTGGTGTATTTATTTGACATATTTTTTTTGCTTAGTTTTATATCCTGTAGAATTAAATACGTAACACAGTTATCCTGTTGTTAATTTTGGTATTTGTTTCTGGAAATATTATCAGTGGTTAAATATTTTGAACAGGCTTGAGTAAGTTATTCAATTTTTTCCTTTAGTTTCATTATCATTTAGTTTATATATATATATATATATATATATATATATATATATATATATATATATATATATACACACACACACATATAATAAGTTAAATTTCGACTCTAAAAAGATATCTAAATAATATTTTAAATCATTAAAATTCATACTGCATAATTCTTTGTTATCATCAATTTTATTCGTTTTAAAACAGATTTAAATAATTCTTTGATAGCTCGAAAATTTGCACTTTTTTCATATATTGATATTTTTATTTACGGTCTGGATGTTCACCGGTATATATGTAGCTAGTCTTGAATTATTATTATTTTATGTACCCTTTATTTTATAAAAATTATCTTTATGTAGTAGATGTGCACTGACGAACGTATACTATGTTATTTTTTTCAATTTTATATTTTTGTTACGATTTTAGTGAGTTGAATATTTTTATCTTTCGCTTCTTGGGAGTTCAACTGCAAATTGTTATTTTTCTTGTTGTAATTTATATTCTCTGCATTTTCTAAATTAACGGCAAAACTTATTTTGTAATCAGTTTTTTTTTTTTGTATTTTTTAGCTTCATTTTTTTACATGATAAAATGAGAGAATGTAACCCAGACTAGATAATAATTATAGACAATTTTTATTTTCTTTTAATACTATCTGTAGGACGGGGTATAAATTATGTAATATATTAGTATCATCTTGATGAAATTTTTTTCTAATTGCTTGTTTTGTATCTAAATATTTTAAATTTTTAACAAATTATTTTGCTTTAAACCAAGGATCAATATTTACATAAAATATTACAGATTCTTGTTTATTATTAATTCGATTGTTTTAGATATATGAAAAGATTTATGTTTGGTAACATAAAATTGAATAAATAATTTTACTCACTTCTTTTAATTTGGATAATGTCCACACGGTAATGTATTAATATTATTTTTCACAACAACTCGTTTATCGTCATCATCACTTATGTCCGTTTTCTAGATTCAATTGAAAATAGTTCATGTTTTTTTTTACTACTTATAAGACTCATATTTTTAGACAATACTTCATATTTGAAGGAACAATTTTTGTAATCATCAAATGTAATTTCATTATTAACTACTGTCTCTTTGTTATCTTTCCTTGATTATTTATATTGCCTTCTACATTTGTAGCATACATTTTAGGTTTTAATCCAATTAATTCTTCCATTATTTTTCTGTTATTTTCACCTTTGTTTTACCAATAACTTTTGTGTTCATTGGTGGGATAATTTATCTCTTATATACAGGATGTTCCGGGAGTAGACGTCAATAAAGATGCGGGTGATAGAGGAGCCCAAGGCCTACCAAATAAATCAAACTTGTATAATCCGATTCGCTACCGTCTAAAAGTTATGCATTTTTAAAGAAAATTTGGCTGTACTCTACCTTGAACTAAACATTTACTGATGGTGGGAAAAGTAATGGTCCATGTGAAACGAAATTTTTATACACTAAAGATGATTAGCATCGTCATATTTAAAAACACATTTCACGTCAATGAGAGTACATCTTCGTGGTGTAAAAAAATTACTTTCACAAAAGTTGTGTTTGGTTCGGAAAGATGCCTCCAGTTTGCATGAGGTAAAAAAATATTAACGGGTCACACAAATGATCACCCGGCATTGGAAATATTACATCATAGTATTACAAATTAATTAATAAAATGCAATATTTTTAATTCACAAATGTTGTTGCAGTAAATGTGAAAACATAACGTAATGCAGCAGATTCACACCATGCAAAAATCAGCAATAAGGTTGAAATTAGTATGTGAGTAAATAAATAAATGTAACTTTATTGAAATAAAATTATTATACAGTGTTTGAAATTATTAAAATATATTTTGAATGTAATTTGTTTAATTTGTGAGGATGAAATGAATTGTTATTAATAAATGTGGTAATAGTCAGTTATTTCACTAAACAAAATTGATATTATCGAAATAAAAAGTTAAGACAAACGAATTACATCACCAGACACCCTTACATATTGCTGCTTCATATTCGCAGCGGCCACGGTTATGTAGAGGCTAGTGCGCTCGCCTCCTATCACATCCAACTGGGTGTAATTCCTGAATAGCCTCACAAGTAAATTCTCTGCATGTGAGAAATTGTGGCTGATACATGAAGATGGCCTGGGAGGTGGTCTTTTCATGTACTCCTGTTTTCCGTTCCAGTACTACTCCATGCTCACATTATACACCATAATGGGGCTTGGGGTGAATGTGAGGGTATTACGGCCTTTTAAAAACGAGGTGATAGAGTCAATGAGGATGACGTGAGGTGAAGGACAACGCAACAAACATGCCGGGCCCAGATGCGAACCGAGGACCCCTCGTACCACAGACTGATTCTTTACCAACTGCGCTACGAGGACCGGCACCTTCATCGGCTTACAAGACATCGCTGTCAAGAACTGCACAAATCTCTCCATTACATTCATTTCGTTTTCTTCGGATCGAGATCTTGCATTGTTTCTCGACTAGAAAATCCGTGTTCGTTAGGGTGTCATATGATCTACTGCAAGACATGTTGGTGATTGTACACAACTGTACACCCTAGACGTACCGCATATTGTTAATAACATGTAGAGAATATACTTGTGAGGCTATTCAGGAATTACACCCAGTTGGCTATGATAGGAGGCGAGCGCACTAGCCTCTACATAGCCGTGGCCGCTGCGAATATGAAGCAGCAAATATGTAAGGGTGTCTGGTAACGTAATTCGTTTATCTTAACTTTTTATTTCGATAATATCAATTTTGTCTAGTGAAATAACTGATTATTACCACATTTATTAAAAACTTTTCATTTTATCCTCACATATTAAATAGATTACATTCAAAATACATTTTAATAATTTCAAATACTGCGTAATGATTTTAATTCAATAAAGTGACATTTAATTATTTATTCACATATTAACTTCAACCTTATTGCTGATTTTTACATTGTGTGAATCTGCTGTATTACGTTATGTTTTCACATTTACTGCAGCGATATTTGTGAATTTAAAATATTTATTTTTACTCATTAATTTACTGCAACGACATTTGCGAATTTAAAATATTGCTTTTTACTAATTAATTGGTAAAACTATGTGGTAGTTTTTCCAATGACGGGTGATCATTTATGTGGCCCATTAATATTTTTTTACCTCGTGCAAACCGGAGGCATCTTTCCGAACCAAACACAACTTTTGTGAAAGTGATTTTTTTACACCACGAAGCTGTACTGTCAGTGACGTGAAATGTGTTTTTAAATGTGACGACACTAATCACCTTTGGTGTATAAAATTTCGTTCCACATGTACCATTACTTTTTCCACCATCAGTAAATATTTAGTTCAAAGTAGAGTATAGCCAAATTTTCTTTGAAATTCATAACCTTTAGACGGTTGCGAATCGGACTATACAAGTTTGGTTTATTTGGTAGGTCTTGGGCCCCTCTATCACCCGCATCTTTATTGACGTCTACTCCGGAACATTCTGTATAAAAGAGAACACTGACTTACTGACAGACTTATCAAACTGCAACCCGAACCACTGGACCTAGAATCGTGAGATTTTTTGTGGGGGTTCTCCTCAGGTCGTAGACGAACATTAAAAGGGATTTTTCGAAATTCGACCTCTAAGGGGGTGAAAAGGGATAAAATGTGTTTCCGAAGAAACGTCGATAGAGCTCAAACCCGAAGGCCTATTATCGTGATTTTTACTTTAATAGGACACACATAAAAATGCATATAAGCCAAATTAAATTTTTTTTTAAATTTAACATTTAAGGGGGTAAAAAGACCCTAAATTAGTTTCCGATTTACTATCCATATATCATCCGGGATAGAGAATTGGTATTCACTTAAAAATGTTGGTTACGTAAATACCCAAAAAAGAGTTTTAGGATTTTTTTAACTTCTACCCCCAAGCAGTAAAAATGGGCAATATGTGTTTTTATGATTTGTCTACATCACTGAAACATAATTGACTATCGTCGTGAATTTTAATTCAATTGGTTAAGTATACGAATATCTATGTCAGGATTCGAAGACACTTCGAAATACTTTAATTAAGGGGGTGAAAATACGTTAAATGTGTTATCGATTATTTCTCCATATATATCGATCCAATCGAGATATAGAAGTGTTCTTTGCTTTATTGTAATGCTTTTGTAAATATCCAAAATACCATTTAGAATATATTTTCCGGATTCGGCCCAAAAGAGGTTAAGGAAAGGGTTAAAATGTGTTTTAGATTCACAATCGATATGTATTATCGCATTGATTTTTATACAGCGACGTAATTTTTGTTGAATATTGATGCTTACTCAAATACCTGAAAAATGATTTCAGGAATTTTTGCAATTCCCCACCTAAGGAGGTAAAAAGTGGCGAAAAGTGTTGAAATGTGTTTTTAGTTAATCTTCGATATATCTTGAACCCAACGGACGATTGTCGTATTTTTCACGCCCAAGAGACACCAGTTAAGAAGTCTAAAGTGAGATACAAGGATATTTCGAAATTCAGTCCCTTAGGAGGTGAAAATACATGGAATGAAGATAAATAAATCTTCGATATATATCAAATCAATCTAGATATTCAGTTTACTTTTGCTTCAGTATGACGATTACGTAAATGGCCGTAAAAAGGTTTTAAGAATTTCCAAAATTCAAACTCTCAGTACTATACAGGAGTGATATCTGATTTTATTGAGTGATCGATTTTGCGTTGAATGGATAAGCTATCGTCCAGACTTGTAAGTCACTTGGATATTTAAACAAATATTTAAGATGCGAAAGTAAGATTTTTCGAATTTTGACACCTAAAGGGGTTAAAAAATCATAAAATTTTGTTTTCTATCAGCCGATGATACTTATCTAACCAGTAGAGATATTGAGATAGTATTCGCGTCAGAACGATGCTTAGGTAAGTATCTAATTAATTTTATGAAGCTATTTTATTTTATTAGATAACTCAATTTAATTAAAAACCTTCTTTGTTAACTTTCAGGAGAGACGATCCGGAAAGCAAGTACGACCAGCGAGAAATAAATTGTAGAGGAGTTTCTTTCTACAGCTCCATCGAGACACGGTGTCGTACAATCTCTATGAGCAGGAAATTAATACTTCATTTTTGAAAGTAGTTTTCATGAATAATTTCGACGTTATGTGGCGCAGTTGTTTATAATTCCCATCTATTGTACGGGAGGTTCTGGTCCAAATTCCATTTAAAGGCTGTGCAAACGTGCAAGTTTGACACAAAAAAATGCAAGGCAGATGAAATTAATGCAACATGGATAGAGACACTGGTAAATCGCGGGAAAAGTTCATTGTTTGCTATACTCCAACATGCTATGTATAACACTGGAAGTTTTACACCTATATTGGCTATCGTTTATGTGAAGCACTGTACCCTTCTTTAATAGACCCAATTAAAACTGTACAGTTTTAACACAGAACGCGTGTTATTTGCCAGAAAACTGTTCACACTTATCGTGATTGATATACTAGAGTTTATTGGAGACAATTTTTAATATTTTCGCGATTTTCCGGTGTCTCTAAACATGGATGAAGTCATTCAAAAGTGACGAAAATTGATTATGCAGTCGACTATATACTAAATTCCTAGACAGCATCAGCCCACATATACCACCTCACTAACCTCAAAGTTGGGGCACCAAATACGTTTATATTTCAGCGAAACATTATCCCGCCTAAATTCCTAAATGCCACGTAACTTCAAGTGAAGGTTTTGAAAAACAAGTATGTTACTGAGGTTACCATCACCAATGTTTGTGCTCGAGGTAAATCAGTCCAACTACCACGTAAACTATGTATTTCGTTCGATTAACCTCTTACATTTAACAGCCTGTAACTACCCCGGAACTTCAACTTTGCAGTGCTATAAATAAGGCCCAGGCGAAGTCGCTGTTAGTAGCAGCGACAAACTTACGACTGCTTTTTACGTGGACAGCTATATCAGCTTATCCTGCGGCAGAGTTAGCTCAAATATCAGATTTGTCCTTCAAACACTTAATGACTGAACTACCAATCTGGTGTACAAAGATGTATCTGTTCTGAGTAATACACACGAGCAAAGCCGCGGGCGAACTGCTCGTTATATATTTTTCGTAATCTCTAGCATCAAAATGGTTTATCATTTCTTTCATATCACTAAATAAATAATTAGTTTTATATGATAAATAAATGAATCGGAACCCGTATAAAATAATTTAATATTATCTCCATCTTTTGGTTTCATCACATTTTGATGGAAATCGCACATTTATGTTTTTGGTAGATATAGTATACTCATTCTAAATAAATTGGTTTGTTGAAATATATTTTTCTTTTATGCATATTCAGCAAATATAGTCCTGTCTTTAAAATTTGGTTTTGTAATTATTTTTCCCATTTGTTTTCCATTTTTACATAATCTAATATCTACTCTATTTCTATTATTTTCCATAGTTTTCCCAAAAACTCATTGTTCATTAATTTGTAAAAATATTTTTCAAAACTACTTTTGGCGTCTGTTTGCATTTTTGTATTTCAATCATTATAGAGTCTGATTGTCTGAATGTTAATATTCTATGTACTTTTTTTCAATTTCATTCCCAAAGAAAAATATTGCTTAGTATTTACATAATGTAATAAATATTTTTCTTTATCATACAGATTAGTTAAAAGTTTGGATTCCCGCTAATCCTTAGGTATTCGGTTTTCTGGCACTAATGGAATGTCTTTGTGTAAATCATGCAGTACTTTCGTATATTCAAAATAAACTTCTAAAATATATCAAAATTTGAATCATTCCCCACAATTGATATATATATATATATATATATATATATATATATATATATATATATATATATATATATATTCCAATAGTTGACATCATCAAGCTTGCAATTTATGTATTCAAAATCACCATGCGGTAAATTTTGACTCATTGCTCAACCATATAAATTATTCGTGCCTATATATTCTAAATATGAATTTTCAAATTTAGAATCATAATTTCTAAAACTAATAAATTATTCGCTTTTGCATATCACTTACAACATTGGGGTATTTCTCCTATAATACCTTTGTCAATCATACATATTTTATCATAATATGTTAATAATTCTGGTTCTATTTTTGTATGTTTTAACATCGCGTCCAACGGTAATCCTGTTGTAAAAGAAATACCACAATGGATCTAATTTACATGCTTTAATACGTACACCTCTAAAGTTTTAAAATATGTTAGCCAATGTTAATACATCATATTATTGTATAATTAATTATATTCGCTTATATTTTTAAAATTTAATGTTTTTCAAACTTTTTCCGCAAATTAATAATCTTCACTGGAAATATCTCGTTCATTAAAATTGTTATATAACGACTTTTTTTGGCGGTAAATCAGTTTCATTGGATTTTTTTAAACAGAATCCATAAAATCTTAGGGATAAAAACTTTTTTCATAACTAAAGCGAGTTGTACACTTTCAAATATTTAGACGTTTCTCGAAATTGTTCTTTAGTAAGATTTTTAGACAACGAATCTGAATGAGAGGCCATAAATTCAAATGTTTCAATAAATCTTAACTTTATACCATCAGTTACATGTTTTGTGAAATGTATCATTCTTCATTATTTGGAATTAAATCAATTTGATTTTCATCTATACCGAGATCTCTTATAAATAAATGTGTATCACATCCTGATAAATCATGAATATTTACTGGAACAAAACTTGGATTTTGATAATTTAAATTAAATTCAAAATGCGCTGCTCCTCTAAATTTCCCTGTAAAATGATCATGATGTCTTACGCGATTCTTACCTGTACGTTTCTACTTTTTTTAATATATATCAGTACAAGCTTTTGCTTCGTCCATTAAAACTCACAAAAACGCTAGGGGCATTTTTTTTCATGATAATATACTGGAGGTTTGTAATCACTATTTTCATATTTTATATGATAACAAAAACTAATTGGTTCATGTTTTTGATAATTTTTTCTATATGAACTATCAGGATTTGTATCACAAGTATATGTTCTTTAATAAACATTCAAAATCTGCATATTAACAAAGAGAACTCTCAAAGAATTTTGACAACTCTCACATTCTAATATATTATTCCATATTTGTAGAAAATTTTCTCTTACAACATCATGATCTCCACAATATACTTTACGTTTGTTTGATTTATCTTCATAATGTTGTAAACATTTATCACAAAGATAATTTTACGAGTAATATTCGAAAATTGTGGTCCAGTAAGTTTGAAAGATTATTTATCCAAAAACAGTGATCATAATTTTCATTTTTAATTTGTAGTAGATAAATATGTTTGTCGGTTTCATTTTTTGTTTGCACCGTATAGAATATATACTCTATTTCATCTTAATTTCATTATTCTTCTGTTTCTTTTTCTTCGTAAGCGTAAAAGTTTATTGATATTTGGAACATCATACGAGTCAACTAATTACCCGTAGGTTCTGGACAATCCATATCATTTTCCCTAATCATCTCATTTTCAAAATTTTACGTACTTTTTTCTTACATTAATTCTTCTTTGACTGAAACTCGACTACTATTAACAACAGTAAATCCCTGAACGTTCTATCGCATAGCACAATGGCCTACTCTATACAGTACTAGCACATTGCGTTACTCTTGTTTATTCAGAGCGTGGTTACGGCCACAATTACGACCGTGATGTCCATTGACAACCCTGCTCTACATCGATCTCCTCTACTCCAACTAACAGCCAAACAAGCTTATAGGGTCCAGCCTCGAGACGTAATAAATTACTATCTTCTTTGTTTTAGCGACTAATACTTAAGGATCAGAAATTTTCGCGTAAAGATTTTTGCACTAAATTCTTTTAACAATGGCTTACGTGTACATCGGTAGCTCTGTTTCATGGTCAATGATTGGGTGTTTTCACTCTCAGTTATTCTTGCAAATCACAGACATGCTGTATCCCAACTGCTTTGTTCTGATTGGCACAATCAAACAAGTGACGACTCTTCACAAAAACCCTGAAATAGAGATGCATATGTGCGCGAAAGGCATTTAAACAAGTTGGTTCAAAAAATCTGTTCCGATTTCTACTAATACATGCTGGAGTACTTATACTGGGACCAATGAAGTGGCGGGATAAGAGGGCTCGGCAAATAAATAACAATGAAGGTATACATAGCAGAGGCAGGTCTGTAGTCACGGAATCTCTTGGTCCATGCGTCATTGGTCCCGACTGCAGCTAGTTTCAGATGATCATATAGTCGCGGCGAACTAAAGGAACGTGGGTACAGCACAGCTATGCCAGTCCCTGGACAACTGCCCGAGGTCACCGAGTGACTCAGCGGTCTATGTGGACATGGGAAGTGGCAGTGTTTTCGCGTCTCAGTGTCTCCCTCGTGGCGTTGTAGCGTGACGTTTGAAATTATGCTTGAACAAAGAACCCCATTATCTTAAATTTTCTCAAGTATAGTTTTTTCGCTAAGACATTAGACAAGTTTAATACAGGTCTTCTTTAAGTTATATGTACTGCAACGTAAAAAAATGTATTAGGGCCTACTGACATAAAAATGCACGAATAACGATAACTAAGTCGTTTGTTAAACTTGTATCGATCACAGTTAAATACGTGACTTCAGTTTTTATGAATTATCACCATAAAGAGGGGTAATTAAGTTATTTTAGTTAAAAGGTATTCAAAACAATTTCACCTCTTATTTTTGTTACATTTTCCTTTTTGATATTTATTGCAAACTACTGCTAAGTACGTGTTTTTTTTTTTTTTTTTAAACAATATTTGTGCGTTCTAAAAATAACGGAACGTTTGGCTTGGAGAAGACGTTACGAAACAACAAACTGTGGAATTTTATTTTCCTTTTGTAAGTAGCCCAATTATTGAATGACTAAGAGGTTTTTTTAGTGCATAGCAGTGTGTTTGTGAGCGATAATTTTGTGATGAGGTATGAAGTACATCTTAAGCAATAAGTAAGAGAAAATATAGTTTGCACCAATACGACTATAAGATAGTTAACTTTTTGCTGATATACAGGTATAAGGTATTAGTTTAAAAAGTAGCAGGTAATTAATTTCACAACAATTTAATTTAGTAACCTAACTTTAGTTTGTTATTGAGTGATTTTATTTAATAATACTCTTCCATCACAGTTGAATCATTAGTGATTGATACATTTCTTTAGGTTTCAAAGTAAGGAAAACCACCTCTAAATGTATGCCAATGCTCGGTATGCACCTTGGGTAATCCTAAACGTTTCCAAGAGATGCGGTGAACCTTGTGAATTACATGTTTTCAGTTACCCTGCGGCAGTTTTAATACCCTGTGGTTGTTTTAAGGCAAGGCAATTAGGCACACATGGTTCAAACCTTGCGAATGAAAACCGCACTGTCAGCGACAATAATAATTAAACTGAAGAATTTAAACCATTCTTTATATATTGTACTTGTCACTGTTTAACTTGCGCGCCACTCCAGTACTATTTAGCAAGAATGAGAATATATTCTTGCCACCTTGCCTTTGCCTTTAATAAAGTAGAAACAGTTGAGTATTGAGCACAAAAATATAAAATTAGTAAATACCTATGATTAGTTTTGATAACCTAACAACTATTGTTTTTTCAAGTTTCTGTGTCTTTATAAGTTAGGATTTGTTTTCGATCTCTTACAATAAATTATGTAAGCAATTGTTTCCCTAAGAGTGTTTGTAACTTTTCCGGAAGAAACACCAGACTGTGACGTCATCATGTCATTTTTTTTTTTTGTATACGGACAGAGTTTTTTGTTGTTTGACACTCGGTGTGAGAACATTTTTCGTGCGTGAGTTAACAATGTTTTAATTTTTCGTTTTGAATCAAATTCTATTTTCAAAATGTCACAAGCTCGTTACAGGCAAGCATTAATTAGAATTTGTTTATGTAAACAAGGAAATATTTTCATTTTATGTGTCACATACGTACCCGCTTCAAATGTTAAGTTCCAGGAAACAATTCTTGAAGTTTCGAAAATTAGTTTCCAGTTAAAGATGAATAATAATTTTTACGTAACTTACGTAGATCACCCATTGTATCTACTAAGTCAACATGTAAATTTCATAAGTAAATTCACACTTTACTGATAATTGTTTACGATAATAGATCACCGGGGTTATAAGAGGTTAACAAGGACATTTATTGTTCGCTAATTTGCTTGCAATCACTAAGATTTTAAATGTCCTACGTGCACATATTCAGTTTTTCTTATTTTTGGGAGAGTGTTTTTCGGAGACATTTTATAACTTTAAATTGCCAATAAGAATTAAATTTCTTTGATATTGTACGTCCTATGATTCGTGGGTAGACACCAAATATGGGCTTTATGCTTTATCTTTAAAAAATCCAATTGCAAAATTGGAGTATTTACGTTTAAAGAAATACTGGATACAAAAATTTGTAAAGCAAAATATTAGTTTCCAGCTATTACTGACTTTATTGAACAATTAGATCCCATTTTGTTCTTCAACTATCTTATCTTAGTTGACGGTTATATTACCGAAGAAAGAAATCAGAATTGACAGCGTAACACGTCACTAGAGAAAAACACTCTTATAATTCGCTAAAAACCTACAAAAAATACACGACGGTTGGTTGAGGAATGCTAACATTTCAGTCCTGTTTTGTTTATTGCCAACCGAACCGTTTCATTATCACCGTATTGTTGCTGTTTTTGCTGAAAAATCGGATTTAAGTAACCAAAGCTTGAACTGTCAAGAATATTGTATTATTTACTGTAAAGAGAAAGTTTTAACAATGTAAGGGGTTGCAAATTAAATGTGTTGCTGCACTAAGAACCTAATAGTCTAATGAGGCTGTTAGCCAATTTTAGCAATGACAATATGGCCGGGTAATTAGGAATACAAGTTATTATCCGACACGTACTGTAATACAAGTATATAGCATTGCTATTTCTCTGCAGCTATCGATAGAACGCAACACTATTGCAGCTTAAGTTCGAGCAGTGCCCACCAATTGTAACAATGCGGTTAATAGGACTACCCACACATTTGCTGGGCACCTTATCCACACATTTCTGTCGTCCATTATCTCGTTTTACCAATTGATCCTTGCTAGTATGGAATGTTCCACTTCTGTTACTCTAACGAACTGTGGTGATAGTTGTCATTTCATCAACAAAAGTCGGTCACCTTAATTGAAGTATGGTATGAATAAAGCACTATGTTTTTATTATTCTGAAGTTATTAGCAAGTACGTGCATTAAAAATTTATTTACACTAATAACTTTCGTGTCCTTTAATGGATTCATGTTCTGTAAGATTGTCATACAAGCAACTGAAGTTAAATGTCACGGTTTAACTTTGAGCCTAGACTTTGTAAGTAGCTTCACAATTGCACTTAGTTCGTTTATGCAAAACATAGTTTAACCCCATCCATTAAACGTTTTTAGTAGTTATAGTAAGATACTTTAGATGTTGCCGAAAATATTTCTTACTTGTTTCAATGTCTTACGTGAACATCTGCAGTTCTGCTCCATGGTTATTATCAGCCTGTCTTTGTGCAGTGACATATCTCATTTTATTGTTTCTATCAGAATAACGGCTTGAGAAAACATTCGTCATATTATCCATTAGAATCTCTAGATAAGTGAGAGTTAAAACATCCAATAACTGACAATATGGCAGAGTTGCATTTACGCACGCTTGGCATTGAAACTAAATGGTACCAATACCGTTATGCAACCAATTCGTGGCTATACTTAACATCAGACTCCTAATCTGTACAAGTTTTTGCTAAAATATTATCGCTAAAATCAAGGATTCTCGATTATCTAGCATTCCTTATAACCAAAATATATATTCTACTTATGACAATTACGTTAAATTGACGTTGAAATATGGAACTCTAAATGAGGAAGTTTGGCGCATTTCTCTTTCACTTCTTCGATATCCTGTAAAGTACGCCAGCGCCAGTTGTGACAATTGAGGTTTGCCCTTTAACAGTCAATGTTTTATTTTATTTATGTAAGGCGATAATGATTTGTTTATTTCTCATGGTTATGTATCTTTCTAAATTTTGTTTTATCTATGTATGGCAGCTTTGTCTATGCCGAGGGTTAATATTGACGGAGGAAGAAAAATATGTTTTGAAATGGGGTAACTTGAGATTAATCTCGTTGTTGTTTTCGCTGGATTAAAAAGAAAAAGTTTAAAATTATTTTTTTTTTTTATCACGAGTGTTGCAGGAAGATTGAACGTCGGGAAGGCGCATCTACATCAGTTTAGTGGCATGTAAAGTTTAATATATATTACATTAACACCCAGACTTTAGCCTCTCACATACATAACAAACGCATAAGCCTACGTTAATTTTAACTCTTTGATACCCTGACAGAGGGAGTCGTCTTTCGGCTTGACGGGACTGAGTTACTGCCGTGGCAATTTTAATTTCAATTTATTTATACATGTAGTGGAGATGTTTCCAGTTCTTATTTGTATTCAAGACGTTTCACAGAGGTTTCTCTTTCTTCCTCCAAGTTATAACTAACTAGCCGTGAGTGTGCTTTACGTATCGTCGACAGCGAGGCCATTACAGACGGTGACACACATCTTGATACAACCACAGGAGCTGGGGGAGGAGTCGGTCATGGCTTTGTAAGGAAACACCAGCATTTTCCTGGAGTGATTTCGTGAAACCATGGAAAACCGAATTCAGGATGGCCGGATATCGAACCCGAGTCTCCCGAATGAGAGTCCACCGTATTACCGTTGTGCCACCAAGTTTGGTGAAATTATTTTAGAGCCGTTCTTTATTTATTCACTTGAGCTGGTACGTGTCATTCCTCAGCAAATATCAAAATTGCCTTAGTTCTAGTAAATACAAATCTTTATTCGAGAAAATCGTAATGACGGAACTTCTAGACATCGTTCCAACTATAGTTATTGTACAAGTGATAAAGAAACAAGTTACACAGTTTACTAACACGTAAAATCTTCTTTCAATCAAACTTGAGTATAATAGCTAAGGCCGTGAACTTTTCGAGAAAATAATTCTGCATCTGTTTGTTCCAGTGCCTTACGTGCACACCTACAGCTTTTCTTCATGATTATTGGCAGCGTGTCTTAACGAAGTGATGTCTCTTATTTGACTGGGCCAATCACAGAAGGTTACTGCAACACCACACGTCTGTGATTCTTGGATAGAACCATAAGACACTCGAGGATTGAAACATCCAATCGCTGACCGTGTATCAGAACTCTGGATGTGCGCGTAAGGCAATGAAACATACTGGGACAAAGTTTTTTTTGCGAAAAGTTAGTGGTCCTATTGTTATATCCTCTCTCTCTTAATGTTGTGTGGGGATCTATTATTGATTAAAACGCCGGCAGTTTATGTCCTTAGATACTTCGGTAACTCCGAACTTGTTCGGTCAGTCCCACGAGAGATTATACTGTATTGCTTATCGTGCTAAATATTTTAATCGCGACTTCCCGCGAATTGACCCGCGAGACGCGTTCACCCTTCGTGAAGGTTGCAGAAGAATTCTCTTTTCTCAGTGGCTTCCCACAAACGTCCGAGGTGGATCTTCGCGACGCGTCCAATCTTCGCGGAGGTCGCCACCAGAGTCCCCTTTAACTTTAGCCTTCGCGCCTACGTGGCGAACTCTCCTAGGACCGCCCCTATTTTAACTTTCAACCAATCGCGTCTCTCGTGGGTGACGACGACAACAAACCCTGTCATTCCTCCGTATCAATTTATTGCATCTTTTTAAAATTCACACACATTATCATTAATGTCCCTTTGAACTTATTTACAAAATTTTATAAACTTCTGATGAATGATTATAAAGTTAATATTAAATTACGCAGCAGGGGGGGGGGCGTAGCCACGCCTCTCAGTATCCTAATTTTCAGCATCTAAGCTGCGCGATCCTCGTCGGCTCAAGGCTGTTCGCTCGCTTTCACTCCATGTTTTCGCAACTTTCCCTCCTCTGCTGTGTTAAGTGTCAATCTGCCGTGACACAATGCCACAATCCTCTGGTCATACTGCGCCTCTCGCCAGTACTAAAAACTAAATTACACATTAATTACTTTAAACACAATTTTGCAATTGAGTCACATAAAACAAACAATCCTAATCACAATGCAATTTCAACTGTCTTTCTACGACTATCCTAACTTAAGTTATAGTATTTACAATATATATTATTTATTTACATTTAAAGGCTATGTGCCGGTTACACTATATATAGTATTGTTGCATGCTGTGTTTCTGAGGACGGGCTGGATGGGGCCTGGGTCGAAACACCTTGAGGGCTGGCCCATGACTCAAAGCCCGGGTGTCTCGTGGTGGAAATCCCACTGAAACTACGTCATAGATACCTGTCCCAACTGCACTTTAGCCCTTCGAGGGTGGCCTACGTGACTAAAATCATGTCAGAAACATGGTGTAATGTCTATTATTCGACCCCTGAAATGCGGGGAAGACCCGACTGTCTTGCCTAGTATAAAAGCGCAGAATCGGCACATTTGAGGAGAGTTCGCTATTGGTAGTGCTAGAGGAAGGTGCTACGCCTGTGGAGAGAGACTGGTGAAGACATCTTGGTGACGTCAGAGTCTACTGTGAGGCGGCAGGCGGCTACCTTCGGAGCAGTGTTGGGCGAAGCAAGAGGACTGCTGCGGCGGGCTGACAAGCGAAGAGGAGGTGCGCGACGGGAGTAGAACCGAAGACCTCAAGAGTGAAGACAGCGGTGCACTCGGGGTGCTGAGCAGCACATGGTGAGCCATTACCACTTCGGACTGATAAGGTTGTACATTGTCCCTATTTGAAAAACTGTTGATTGGATATATGACTGAATTTTATTGTGATTTGTAGTGTTTAATTAATAGATGGTAGACATTTTTTGTGCTTTAATTGTCAATATTAATTAACGTGTCTGTGACACAGTAGTAATTGTGTGCATAACTAATTGTGTTGTGAGAGTTCTAGTTGATTACTGTTTTGTGTATTTCGTAGCTTTGTGAGCTATTAAATCCAGTACTTAATTGAACTCTTTTATTTCTAATTATAAGACCTCTATCCCGAAGAACTCATGGAAATTGCCCACATGAAAAGTATGTGCTTAAACTTGTAATAGTATAGCTCATTAGGCCTTGATTCACTGCTGACTATTCACTAAGGGATAGGCAGTTTCCGAAATGTCCTGCAATTACCACAACAAGGAGGACAAATTATGGCACTTTTCGTAACTTGAGTGTGGAATACGGCTACGTTTAGTTTACGATATCTATCGCATGATTAGAAACAACTACAAATGCTGGCGCAATCAAAATTTCAAAATCAATGTCCAAATTATGCAATACAGAACACAATGCCAACGCGATGTCGCAAACGTAAAAGAATTCATGTTACAACGGTAGAGAAATCTAATGTTTCAAACATCCCGTCCTTAAAGTCCCCCTCCCCCTTATTTTTCAATGTTGAGCATATTTTGTGCTTTTGAGGCCTACACTGCAAAAAGTGGGGCATTGCAAGTGCATTTCTCCTGGAATTTCAAATTTCTGTATTTTTAACTATCAAAACACCTATATTGTATGTAATTGTACACAATTTTTTCGAAAAACGGAATTAGGACTAAACATTTCAGTTGTAAAAATATTACATCTACAACTTTCTAAGAAATAACATTTATGTTTAATTATATACTTCTATGTAAAATACATTAACTGTCCGTTTTACATAGTTTCTTTACGGTATAGTCGTTTTAAAATTCAATAATGTCAGTTATATAATAGTAGTATATACAGTAATTTTATAGATACAATAACTATGTAAATTTCCATTTACATATGTAGTAAAAATTTATTTAGCGGCATTTCTTCTACTGACGTAGTAATTTTTACGGTACTGTCATTGTTAAACGCGAAAACAGTAGGCTTATGACATAATTTTACTGTTAGTATGTACAGTGTGTTTCGATTCAACACAGAACTGGCAAGTGGGCTGCCTACCCACCCGCAACCGGCTTGAATTCTGCTCGCGGCGCGCTAGCGACGGAGCTACGTTCGATTTCACTGGTTGCCGCCTTCTTACGCAGCATTCTAAACGGTTTAACTCTTTCAACATATATTTACACAGACTTTGGAATATGTTTCAA
>PNEQ01114516.1:0-18514 GCA_003012365.1 Medauroidea extradentata | reverse complement strand
TTGCTGCGCACACTCCACTCTACAGCGTGTCAGCAGGTGGTGTGCGGCGGGGTTGCCTAAGCTGAGTTTTCATTGCGCTCCCCTACGAAGACGGTACATTTCCGCCTACGGGTTTATAGTTAAAAAGTGCTTGTTTTGGCTCGTACTACCTGCCCTCAAGCGTTGTATCATGAATTAATATACACCCTGTATACACACACACATATATATAAGTGCATGTATATATATACATGCACTTATATAACTTTCTTACTGTTGCGTGTATCAGGAATCAGCCGAACCGAACAATAGAATTTTATTTTGTTGCTCTATTTCTTGCTTGAAGAACGCGAACTGGGCCAAGATACGACATAAACAATAACCAGCATCCCAATAAAACGAATGGGGAAAATGAGGTTCGAGGGTCAAAGAAAATATTAGCTCTGAGGTAATTGCTATGCTACTTATTTAAAAAGGAATGCCGTTTTATTAAACGCATCGTAAAGTAGCACACCGAATTAGTTTTCTCTCATTCGGCTATGAATTATTATGTAAATATAATTCTTATTTTGGTACTAAGTGTTTTGCATTGATCTGAGATGATTCTTCGCAGCTCTTTAATTGCCTTTCTTTGGTTACTGTTGTGGGGACATGCGGTCAGCACTCACGGCCGTAGAATGCCATTAAATATGTGTGAATACTGTCTAGATATTATAGTTAACGGAAAAGTACACTAAGACGTTCAATTGTTTTTGTAATTTTGTATTCGCACTAGTTATCGTTTGTTTCGTAGACATTCATTGCGAATATTTTTATAGTTGTAGATGCAATGGTTTTTGCATAGTGGTAGTCAAAGTCAAAATTTGCATAAAACTGTTTGGTACTAGTAAGATAAACAAACTGACTTATGAAATTAAATTATGCGTACTGAAGAACAGTGCCATGAACTACATCAAGATACGTATAAAAATGACGTAGGTATTATTTTGTTTTTTAATGGTGAATTTGAAATAAAAAGTGGCCAATTTGCTGCAAGGTTTTGTGAAATACGTAATGTGGGTTTCCCTCAGGTCATACGCGAACACTAAGAGGGATTTTTCAAAATTCAACGCCTAAGAGGATGAAAAAGGGTACAATATGTTTTCGATAAATCATAAATTTAGCTCAAACCCAACAGACTTTCGTCCAGATTTTAACCTCAGTGATACTATAAATGCATATTAGGTAATTTAGATATTTTCAGGATTTTTCGTAATTCGACCTCTTAGTCGATGAACGGTCATGAAATGTGTTTTTAATTATCTACCAAATCTTTCATGATAAAGAGAAAGAGTTGCTTTACGCTTCGAAGTGCTGATTACGAGAATACTCGAAAAGGAATTTATGGATTTATTCTAATTATAGTATTAAATTTTTAAAAGGTGAGAAATACGTTTTTACGAATCGTTTATATTGATCACACCTTATGGGCTAACGTCATGACTTTCACTTCAATTTGTTACTTATACAAATTTCTAACATGATAATAAATATTTTTTTAAACTAGATCATTAATTAAAGGATTAAAAGATATATATAAATATATATATATATATATATATATAGAGAGAGAGAGAGAAAGAGAGAGATAGAGAGAGAATTTATCTAAATTCGACTGACAAACATCGGCAGGTATACCGTCATGCAAAAATAAGCAGAAAATATTTGGGGCACCTAGTACCAAAACTTAGTATTAAGGGAGCAATAAATCATTCAAAATTGAATTTAAAAATTATATTTGGTCTAAATACCAAAAACGGCATCGAGTTAAATTACAATTCTGTAAGTGATATTAAGTGTTATTGAGATCTTTAGCCTGTAAAAATTCAGTCTTAAAACCTTTCCCTTTCATCAAAATAATAGGGGTGGCCACCCTCATGTTGAATAAAATTATTTTGCTGTCAGGTTTTGTGAACATTTCATACTGTCTATTCGAGCAGTACATCGTAAGGACGATAAAAGGTCCTCTTGCTCTCAGACCAAAAAAAAAAATCTGTGATGCCGATTTTTAAAAGCACGTTGTAAAACCCAGCCTAATTTTCGCTTTAAAATGGTTATGCTCGACTCGGTAAAATTGGCAACAAATTTTATTTTTCTGCATTTTCACAACATTTTATTTTATTCGAAGAGACAACTTCATGAATTTTAGTAACATAACATGCACTTTTTACAGTTTGAAAGAATTACAATCGTTTTTAAATTGTGTTATTTATTTATTTCACTGTATGACAGAAACGGAGAGTTATGATCCCCAAAACAACTAGCTATGGTCACAATATAATTTTTTCATAGTTCTTTGTGTTTGTCGTTCAGCGAAAAAATAAATAAAACAATTGAAAAGTGTTTATATTATTTTAGAATTTACGAAAGGGTTGTACCGATGCTTATAACATTCATGGAGTTTCTTCGAATGAAAATGTAGTAAAACCAAATTTGCTACCGAAATTTACCTAGTCGAGAATAAGATTACTAAAGTTAATTGGATTCATTTTACAACGTGTTTTTAAAATACTACATCACAGGTTGCTAATTTCTGAGAGCTCGGCGTATTATTCCTTGGCGAAAGTATCACTTTTTGCCTACGTACACGGCGTTATATTAATGTCACATCAACAATTGTGTGCATTTTTCTTGTACACGGTTCATTCCAGGAGCTTGCGACAAGAGGTCCTTTTTTCTTCTTCACGATGTACTACTCAAATACACAACATTAAATGTTCACAAAATCTGCAGCAAAATAATTTCATTTAATATGAGGGAGGCCACCCCTATTATTTTCATGCCTTATTGCTCTCTTAATTCTAAGTTTTGGTGCTAGGTACCGCAAATATGTTCTACTTATTTTTCATGAGGATATACCTGCTGAGGTTTGTCGGTCGAATTTAGATATATCCTGTATAGAGAGTGTTCACAAAAAAACACCGACAAACTCCGGCAGGTGATCCTCGTGAAAAATAAAGCAGGAAATATAGAAGACAATTTGTACGTAATCGTAATATTAAAGGAGTAAATCGCCTTTGAAAATCAAATTTTAAAACTTTGATTTCCCCACAAACTGAACAGTGATCGACGTAAACTGACAAAACTCAGGATATCACTTCAAAGCAATAAGGCCGACAAACCAACAATAATCGCTAGTTGATACCTTCTACACTTACGAAAAAATAAAAGTGGTAGCTTCGTTTCAATTGCTGACAACTTTTTTAGTGTCATGATAATCCAACATTTTAGAGTGAATTATTGGGAAATGTGACCTCAGTAATAAAAAAGGTCCTCTTGTTGCGACTTCCTAGGACGCATAGTTTTCGTGCAAAACGCACGTCAAGTTTTGTCGTGGTTAAACGTAGCCTAGTGTGTAGGCAACACTGCGTACACGAGTGTTGGTTTATTCCGCAGTGCCGCACAGACGATGGTGGACATTCACTATAAATATCACTACCGTACTTTAAATAGTTCACATAACCGTAACCAACATTTTGTTCTTAGCATAATTTGTGTGTGTGTTTTTTTTTTTTTTTTTTTCGAAAAGAAAAAAAATTTAAGTGTGCAAATTAAACAATATGAGTACTTTATTATGTTCGTTAAACTCCTAAATAAAGCTCCAACATTACACAAAGCATTTGCATATCCGTGTCGGAAGTAATGGTAGTCTACAATAATGGATATTGGTGGGACAGTCTCTTCTCGAATATGTATTACGATTTACGTTAAAATGTGTGTGTTGTTTGTTAACATGTGCCGTTAATTCTTCCAGTATTAAGCACGCACCTTTAAAATAAATTGGTTCAAGGTAGAGTTTTAGCCTTAAATGTCACTTAATAGTTAACGAGTGTTCATATTAGAAAACAAAAATGTTTACTGCAAAAAATCGTTCCGGTGTGTAAAATAACCAGAGCAGCACTGTTTGTGTAACACCGATGTGGCATTTGTTTTCACATGCTTGATTGGTAACTGGCATTTAGGAAATATGCATATCAGACAGATACAACTCTAGGGTCGAGGGATAGGAGAGTTAAGGAAAATGTGTTCGACGTATCACTACTGACACAAAATCACGTAACTGATATGCGATTGTAATGTAGGAGTATTTTGTAACCTAACATTTGACTACAAGTTTACAGCAGGGCTGTTTTGGTACCGATAAATCCAAAACGTCCATTCCTTTTGAAGTGGAAGAGCTTAAAATACCAAATTTTTTCTTCTCTCTTTACATGTTGCACAATTTCCAACACATATTTCTGGTACAGAAAAATACACCTAGGAATGTGACAGTCACGAATACTTTAAAAATTTTAATGACTTAGTGGCTGTTAATTCATCTACTCCTGACGTCAATTTTAAATCAAAATTGCATGACGTATATGCACAATACCAGAAAGTAAACCACATCCTTCATCTCACGACCGCATATGTTTGAGTCACTGACTAGTTTGTGGTTCGTACATTTTTATTTATCTTAAAATATGTGATTCTAAAACAATAAAAAATTAAGACAATTAGAATTTTCTGTGACAAAGTATTTTGAAAATTAAAATTTTAATGTCATACGCCTGAAATAATGTTATTTTTTTATTTCTCAATGTAGTATCAATATTGGTATCAGCAATATCTGACAGTGCCTGAAAGCAATATCGGCACCCCTTCACTTTACAGTAGTGCCAGAATTACACAAACTGTTTAAATGTCTAACTTCGTGCATTATACCGAAGAGATATTAATTTCACTTGTACATTTATCAATTTTTTAACACACATACACATATTAAGCTAGGAACAAAGTACTGGTTACAGTTATGTGAGCTATTTAAGCTACGGTACGTGATACAGTGAATGTCCACCATCGTCTGTGCGGCTCTGCGGAATAAACCAGACATTTGTGTACGCAGTGTTGCCTACACGGTAGGCTCTGTTTACCACGCCAAAACTTGACGTGCGTTTTGCATGAAAACTATGCGTCCTAGGAAATCGTTACAAGAGCACCTTTTTTATTACTAAGGTCACATTTCCCAATAATTCACTCCAATATGATGGATTAGCCTGACACTAAAAAAGTTGTCAGCAATTGAAAGGAGGCCACCCCTTTTATTTAGGTAAGGGTAGAAGGTATCAACTAGCGTTTGTTGTTGGTTTGTCGGCCTTATTATCTTGAATTGATATCCTGAGTTTTGTCAGTTTACGTCGATCACTGTTCAGTTTGTGGGGAAATCAAAGTTTTAAAATTTGATTTTCAAAGACGATTTACTCCTTTAATATCACGATTACGTACAAATTGTCTTCCATATTTTCGGCTTTATTTTTCACAAGGAATCACCTGCCGGTGTTTGTCGGTATTTTCTGTGAGTATCCTGTAAATATATATATATATATGTGTGTGTGTGTGTGTGTGTACATACATACATACATACATACATACATACATACATACATACATACATACATACATACATATAAATCCAGTCGAGATATCGAAGTGCTCTTTACATCGGAAACAATTTTTTTCGGGATTTATTCCAAGTTACAATTGGAAGAGATAAATAAAGATGAATTTTTACTTTACTTCATAATATATATTGTGTGTATAATTGTGTGTATGTATGTGTGGAGAGAGAGAGAGAGAGAGAGAGAGAAACCACCTAACTGTTGGAAAGCTACACAATTTTTTCTTATGAATAATACTTACTGAAATATCTGAAAAGAATTCTTGATTTTCCGAATTTCGTTGGTGAAATGTATAGTGAAATATGGGTGAAATGTGTGTTCAATGAACGGTCAATACATTTCGAATTCAACGAGGCCATCCCCGTCGTGTACACTTCGAAGTGACATTCTTAAAATAGGCTTAAGTATGAATAAAATACTGCAGGATTTATTATAATTCGACTCAATAACAGTGAAAAGGCTAGATATTTGTTTTCTATGAGCCCCTTTGTATCGCTAAACATTTGATATATCAAGGTGTTGTATCTTACAGAGTGATGCTTACGTAGATACCTAAACAGTTTCAATAAGATTTCTATTGGATAAAATTACCAATTTACCAGAATAAATATTGTTATAAGCCATTCGTGGTAGACGATCCGAAAAGCACGTTCGACTACCGAGAAGTAATTTGCAGAAGTGCTAACATTAGGTGACTCTATTGATAAGTAATATCTATGTATGAGAGTTCTCTTACCACGGTCGTAGAACAGGTCTGGACACTCGTCCATCTACCAATGTATTTTGCTTGACCCCCATGTTTTTTGGCTGCAGTTCACCAAGTTATCGAGAATATTGTTTTTTTTTTTTTATCGGCGCTGCAATCAGGGCGGTCGAGCTCAAACTCTGCCAACCTTTTCCAGTGTTTACATTATAAAGTAAATAAAGATTGCTGGAGCCATGATTTAGAATTGTGAACGAAAGAAGTATGTCATAAATTGATAAAAAAATATGTTTTGATGAAATGTTTGTCTTTGTAATGTAAACACTGGAAAAAATTGGAGGGAAGTGGGCAGAGTTTGAACCCGACCGCCCTGATTGCAGCGCCAAAGACACAAAACACTATCGGTAACTTGGTGAACTACAGCCAAACAACCAGGGGGTCAAGTTTCCAGGCGAGTGTCCAGACCTGTTCTTCTACGGCCGTGTCTCTAACTGACTGACTGACATATCCAGCTGCAGCCTAAACCAATGGAGCTAGAATCATGAAACATTTTGTGTGGGTCGTAGGTGAGCACTAAGAAGGGATTTTTTGAAATCTGACCTATAAGGGGGCGAAGAAGGGTGAAATGTGTTTTAGATTAAACATCGATATAGTTCGAACCAGATGGCCCATGGTCCTGATTTTCGCTTCAGTGATACTCATAAAAACGCATACTGTAAAAAAAAAAAAAGCATATACATTCACAAATATTTTGTTGTTGTTTTCTCTTTATTCACGTCTATGAGGCTTTATTATTTTTTAACTGAATAAATATTTTTTATCTAGGCTCACGTGTGAATATTAATATTTAGTATTCCATAAAATAAATAATTCATTACATAAGTGATATTTTACAATAAATATAATACTATGCGTGGAAATGTTTTTTTTTCACTAACTTTTCTTAATGCACTGTTGTTATCGAAGTTTAAAAAAAAAATGACTGAAGAAGGAATAGTCACATGTTTGTATTGTGTTATATGTGTGATTGTTTTTGTGTAACGGTCATCCGTGATGTGAACGTGTTTGTACGAAAGTAAAGAACTGCTTGTGTTACCTGGGAACTGTATAATGAATACATGTAGTGAGGAAACCTGGAATGTGTGGTTTGAAGCAAGCAGAATGTTGGGGTAGGTAATGGCTTCTTTCTCAGGTCACTGTTGGCAGCACTGCATTGTCTCAGCCGGCTGTTTTCAGATGACTATGGGTCAATGTTATGTTGGCATCGATGTGGATGTTGGCCCAGGTTGAAGTTTCTGGTGACCTGCATCTTAAAACTCTGGTTTTAGTTCATGTAATAAGATATTGTATAATTTTGTTTTGAAAGAAAAATTTCATACATTCATTCAGTTAATACACATATTAATTTTATTAATTTTATTTGGTAGGTATATAAAACTTTCCCTCCTTCTTACGTCTCAAAATTTCTAATTTTGTGTTCGAAATTGGTCTGCTTCAAGCAAATTATTAACTTTTATGCTATAGGGAAGGGGATATATTTGTACGCGCCGTTTATAATTATTTATTTTATTTTATGTAATGTTGATATCAATACTGCAGGTACTATTTAAAACTCTACATTAACATACCGTGTGCGCGCCTGTGTATTATTCAAATTAAATTATTTAAATTGCTATTTTCTGTTCAAATTATATAAATTAAGTATGCTGTGATATCTAACGAGTAAATTATTTAACTGGTTACAAAATAATATTATATCTGAAGCGCTGAGTAAAGAAGTAGTAAAGAAAATTACGTAAACAAAATTACGTAGTCAGAGAAATTACAGGACGAACACAAGGGAGTTATCGGCTCTCTAGTTCACTCCAGGGAATCGGAGGCTAGTCGTACTCAGGAACAACTGCCCAAAGGTCAACAGTGTCGCATCCATGGACCCACACAGAGAATAAGGTTTGTTATAGTTAACCATACGTAAGTTTAAATATGGCGAAACAAGAATATATTTTATACAACAAAATTTTTGTTGGCTGAACAATCTGTGAAAAGCGTGGCAAGTTAATGTTGTTTGTGTAACAACATTCATGTTAAAGGAACTAAACCCTCCTGTTGAGGTAACGAAATCAGTCAGGCAACCTTTTATTTGGTTGAGTAAACGTTACACTGTTGATTTGCCAAAAACGAACATACATACGGATGACTCAACAAAACCTTTTCTTCTGTGCACAGCTGAAAGTCCAGGATCGCTCCCACTGCCTACTCGGGCCAGTAAAGCAAAAGGGCGGCCCTTATATGCGGCCTAATAGAGACCAAAATGTGTATGCCTCACGCGTAAATCAAAGAAAAACTATGAAAAAGAGAAGGGATTTCCTAATTTTGAGAACTCACTCTACTGCAAAGACTCCTACCTCACAGTTCTTTAACCAGTCATGCCCACACTTCCCTGATGCTGTAACAGACGTCATACGTCTGCTACCTCAAGATTGGCTAAAAGTCTTGGACCACAGTTCTGAATGAACACAACGAATCTCAGTCTGAGTACTCGTGTTGCCTCATCTCTCTTGGGAAAGTGAAAGTGAAAGAATAATGAAATGAAAAGTATTCTAATGAAACTAAGATAGCTGAACTAGAGTATGGAAGGCACATGAAACCGGCTGTTCGCGTTGCGCCACGGTGTATGTGCACACACTGCGAATTCCTTGTAAGTGGGCGGCCGCCGACCATTGCGCTTCTCGCACGTTCAAGCGATGTTCAAGTACTGTGGCTGCCTATCCTTAGATGGCAAATAATACTGTTAAATCTTCCAGTTGAATCTTGAGAGCAAAATATTGTAACGAAGCTATGTCTTTAATAAATGAACAATACATTAGTTGTTACTAATGCTCAGCAAAGCAACAATCTGTAAAAGGATTTAAATATATATGCTTAATTATATATTACATAAAATATATAATAAGTTAAAGTTGTGTTTAAGGGTTTTGTAAAACCATTACTTTATTACTTTCATCTAAGATGAGTTAGTTACGGCGCACACAGAGAATTCAAGACCAATAAATTACGTTAATACGTAAATATCGTAACCACGAAATTATAAAAAAAAAAAAATAATAATTATGTAGGGCATGTGCAGTAATATTTGTTTATTAAAATTTATAACAGCAAGGTTAGTTAATTTTAATAACTTTACATATTTAGTGATTTAGAGAATCATTATTATCTAAATTAAGTTGTATACGCTTTGAAAATTATTTTAAGTTCAGCGCGAGGCTTTTGATTAATACATTCTAGCATTGGAATGTTAAGTTTTCTTATTTAAATGCGATTTCACAGGTGTGTGAATGGGGTAGTTAAATAAATCAATTATTTGACTAGATTATTGATTTACTAATTTGGAGGGGTTGGTTGCTTGCAGTGAGAGGTAAGGATCGGAAGTCGCTTCTGTCAAATGTTATAAACAAAAATACTGCAAAAATTGTTTTAGGATTATTCTAAATTCGACTTCCAAGGACTGTCAACTGAATAGGTTATCGATCGTCGTGATTTTCACCCAATTTGGTAGTTTTACCAAGTTTTAATACATGGTGATACGATTATTATTTTTTAATTCTGCCAATAAATGGGTGAAAAGGCTCTTTTTAAGTTAGGCGTACCTGTTTTACCAGTTGAGATATACAAGTGCTATTTTCTTCAAAATGATGGTTACGTAAATACCAAAAATATTTATATGAGGCTATATTGATAAAATAACTCACATTTTCCATGCCTTCAACCTGGTCATTGTCAACCTTTCAAAGCAGACGTTTTGAAAATGCAAATATGGCCATACAGAAATACTTTGTATAAGAGTAAACATATTCTGCAATTATATCGCTGCGTATCGCTATACAGCATCTATGTGCCTTGGGAATGAATATTTAATTGATATTTTAAAATAAACTTTCAACTTTGGATATTGAAGGTTCAGTTATAAATGGTTGTGCTTGAGGTAAATCAGTTATCATACCACTATGACTCGTGTACAATTCGAATATCGTCCCATATACAAAGTATGCTTTACTATGGCTGTAAATAAGGCTCGGGGCAGTCGTTAAGAGTGGCAGGGATAGACATGGGATGGCAATTCACATGGACAGCTACTTAACCTGCTGCAAGAGTAAGCTCAACCTGCAGCTTGGTTATCCCAACACTTGAAGCCCGAACTACTAGTCTGATATTCAAAAGGTCCTTCAATAAAAACAGTAGTTGTTACGAGTAATGCACACGGGCAATGCCGCGGGAGGACTGCTAGCGTGGTGTAATATCTTTGTTTATGGGCCTAGAAACTTCACAGATTTGTATTATTTATGGAATACTCTCAACGTAACCTGGTATGCTAAAAGCAAATATCATTGTTATCAACGATGACTAGTAATTACTTAATATTAGTGTTAAACAGACTAACGTTTATATTTGGCTACAGGTTCTCACAACCCAAGCTATTTAGAAGAAATACTCCCGGTAATTCGTGTATTTCTTAAAGTATTTAAACACACAACTACATAATTCATACGAAAGGTCGTGTATCTGTTCTTACAAAATAGTCCTAATAGCTTTTGTTTCTTATGGAGTAACATAACTAAATAAATTTATAAAAATTTTGACATAGAAATAACCTTTATTTTAAGATACACGTGACGTAAAATATTAAACTGAAATTATGGATTTCTGCTTAATATAATCAGTTTTATGTAATGGAATATAAATTGTTGATTACGGAAGCCTACATTTAATATACTCGAATTAAAACTGTTAAATTTCGGCCAAAGCTGCCCATTCGTAGGTTAATGTAGAGATATCCAGTATCATCATGTCGAATGACAAAACGAGAAGGCTTGTGATATTATTTCGAAAAACTCATATTTGTGTGCATTTTTAACGATTTTTATTGTACTTAGAGACAACTGCCAAACTCAAGTATTCAAGAACTAAGTTGAAAATACGTTATTATCGATACGCCCATTCAACTGACTGCCTGGGTTGACGTATTTTCCGACTTCAAGACCTAATAGCGCGGATCGTTAAGAGAGACACAGAACTCGAGTACCTTCTGCTAAATTCTCTGACATGTCCAATGGGTGTAGAATAAATTGGCCATCGTGAACAGAAGGCTTAAAGGTGCAATTTCGCTGAGGAATATAAAACAGGAAGTTCTTGCGTATTAAACAAACGTTCGCATGTATTTTGCCTGCAGAAGTAAGGTGTACAGAAGCAATGGCGGCAACTGTGGCCTTGGACACGCCCAGAAAAGAGGAGGGGTCAGATGGCAGGGCAGAGCAAACCAACGAAGACTGAGACAGTGTTGAGAAATTTGTGCGAGTCACGCGGACTAAATATCTATCTTCTTCTGGCTGAGGAGTAAAGGGGGGCACGTTAGTCAGATAGTAAGCGAAACGACTTCTTTGTGGACGGAGCACAGGGTTATACGAAATTAGTCGGAGCGCTTCTGGGATATAATCAGTGTCTACATGGCGTGATGCATGCAACCCTTTCCACGGAACCAAAACTTTGTCTCCTACTTCGCTAATGTCAAACGGAACATTACTCCAACCTTAGGCCTACTCTGACTCGTTTGTAACTTTTATGTAACTATTCTGGGCCCATGGTCGCGTAGTAATAGTGTTTGTTCGGTTAATTCTTACGATGCATGTCTGCATACATAAGTTACTTTAGACTGCTCTAATAAATTACTCACCAAACTCAGGGTATCTTCGTTAATTAGCAACAAAGGACGCGTATGTCAGATCAAGTGAAAATTGAATTTAAATATTGTTTAAATTGATAAACTTTATAGGTAAAATATATTTTGTACTTTCCAGAAAAGATATAAAATTATAATTTATGGTATTGTATCCATAACTATATGTAATAAGGCTAAAGCTTCCATATTAAATTGCTAGAAATCATGTTCGATTGCAATGGATAGAGACCCGAAAAACCATCAACATCCAACATTGCAGAAATTAAAGATGACATGATGAATAATGTGTTTAATTGTATAGATTATGTTTTATCATTATGTTTCAAAATATGTCGATGAAAGTGAGAATGATCAATAGGCCTGGTTACCGTAGGTTGAAAACACACTATTTCTAATGCTTAAAGAGAATTATTCTGCACTCTGAGCTTACTTGCCGATCAAAAATGCATTGTAGGCAGATTAATTTACTATGGGTTACGGGCCTGCATTTCATACTTCCTTCGTAAAAATAACACGAGCAATTTTTCCATTTCTGGATAAAAAAATTTGATTACATTATTTTTAGATAAATTTTATTTTTCTGTTCCTGAATTCAAAAACCTTTCTAGTTCTCAAAATGCTCTAGGTTAAGCACAAGCCTTAACATTATAAAATATGAAATCGGGTTACTGACCTTATTGGCAGTTTAATAGCACTTAATACAAACATTAGGTTTCGCACACTTAAAGCGAGTATAGCATGTCCGTTACTCGTTGAATGGGATTATGAAACATTAATGCGTAACGATGAGTCGCGGAAGTAGGTGATATAGGTGAAGCGTTGCCCTATTTACTTTAAATTTACCAAAACTGGAATGTTTGGTGTATATGCTATGATTGTGAATCCTTGCATAAGAGATTGTAGCAGAATACGTAGACTTTTAGCATCTCCCTCGCTTACGGTGGATTGCCGCATTTAAAGGTCAAAGAGAGTCTGTGTTCTAGGCTTAAGGCTCCTTCCCTACTTCGGAGCCGTGACGCAAGAAAATATCTTAGATAAAACTAAGTGTTTAAAAATCTCAAAAGTTTTATAAGTATTATTAAATTACGAAAATTTTTTCTCTACCTTAATTTACGGTCGTATATTAAAATCCAGTTCATGACATTAAAAAATTATTTATAATTTTCATTGGTGTTTTTGATAGTTACTTTTTCAAACGCAATAAATAAATATTCAGCAACATTTTTGTAAATAAACAACATTTGATCTAACTTACTTCAATTTTCTGATTTTAAAAAAAATTGTTTTGTGCTTGCAGTAACTCTTACTACATATCGTGTCTGTTCACGTCGTAACGTTAGAATTTCGAACATTGAGACAGCTATAGAGTTTAGATTGACGTCAGTCGTAAATTATTTTTAGTCAATCATTAACGTTACCGATTGAATTTTTAAAAATCCAATTACTATATTATTATTTTTAAAATTAAATTATTAAGTTAATCCTTATATGTGAGAGAGGTTGTATTAAAAATAGGTGAACCAGTAGTGTACGTCAATTTTAGTTAAATTCGACGCCTTATTTCTTATGCCGAAGGTTCTTTTCGTTACATACCAGCAAATTAAAACAATATTAACGAGTTAGTATTACAAATTACCATCATGCAGCAGTTCGCGAGATTACCAAAATACAAAGTTGTTAAGACGCTCGGAACAACATCTTCAGTGTTAAAAAGTTGGTAATTTTACTCACCAAGTGTATGGGACTATTCCCCAGCTTTGTGCGGTAGACCTGCATTGAAAAAAGAGTATAGCTGAACGTATCACACTTCTGTTAAAATAGGGATAACAGAACAGTTAGGTTGTCGGTACTACTCTGGACAGTTCCTTCAACTATCTACTGTGTAGAAGTTACCATCTGGTGTGTAACAGCAACAAGGCTCTTTGTTTCTTCTGCAAAACATATTGTTGAAGGAACTGTCCAGAGTAGTACCAACAACCAAACTGTTTTGTTGTCCCTATTTTATCAGAAGTATGGTACGTACAACTATACTTTTTTTTTTTCAGTGTGGTTTCCGAACGCTTGTTGGAAATCTCCACATGGTAGTGTGTTCCCCACACAAACTACTCGGAAATGTTATTCTCACTTTATGTTAAATCGCAGTACAGGACCTGCGCCAATATGTAAGGAAAAATTACGTTACCAGTAGTGTAACGTTCCTTTACGGGTTTGGAATAATTTTTCCGTACATTTAGAGGACATTATGTTCCATTGCATATAGAAAAAATTAATCTAATTTTTTACAGTGATGAGTAATGAAAATTCTACTTTTGAAACGAGTGGTGATTGAAGCATGCATCCTTTTTTCTACTGTAGACAAAATATTTCTAAAACTAACAAAATAAAAATAAATACTATATATATTATCCAGGGACGGGCTTCAACGAAAACATAAACTCCTTTCTATTTAAGTAAATACATCCAACTCATAAGAAAATTCAGCTATAATGGCCAGGAACTAGGAAGAATTGAAATGCAACTTCAACAAATATTGTGGATTGTATATTTTCAGTTATGGTATTACATAAATTTGAGAAGGAAGATATTAAAAACATTGAATAAACAAAAAAAAACGTAATAATATCTCTAATATCGTCTATTATAGCTTCAACCAACGAAAATGTTTACCGTTAAAATGGTTTAAAACTAAGTACACTTTCAAGTTATTTAAGAGACAAGCTGCTTATAGGAAAATATTTGAACTGGAAGACAAGCGATTTTTCCCAACTTAAATTTGAGCACACGACAAGGGGAAGCGGTTTCAAAGGGTATTCTCTTCTTAGAAGACTAGTCTTTCTCGGAATTTCCTTGACGCTGGGCTACGGGCGACGCGTAAGAAAGGCTTGGTGTCCCGTATCTTACGAGACTTGAAGGAAGAGAGAAGAACAAACAAGAGCCGAGCTGTCGATAAATTCTGCACGAACAACACTTTGCCTCTGGTATAGAGACGCGCGGAAATTCCTGCTATCTTTGCCGGCGAAAATGACAAGAACTCAGACTACACATAAAAATATTTTATTTGTCTTTAGATTCTTTCAGGGTATCATCTCTATTCTCATAAATAACTTGTCACCAAAATAATTTAGCTTCGCTGAGTTAGTGAAGCTGAGTCCACATTTAAAAAACCTTACGTGGAGTTCTGTCCTAAAAATATCTGCAGTTACATTGACCCTCCTCACAGCAACAATATATTTATCAGCAAAAAAAAAACATATCATTAAATCTGAAAATTATGTTTACTGAATATCGCAATTCAAACATCAGATATGTTGGTAATATAACAGTACTCCAAGCAATAAAATTCGTTTTTCGCAAAAATATTGGCGTACTTCGTTAAGCACTCTAGCTGAATACAGTGCATTGTATGTCAGAATAAATTGCTATGGGGCGAAAAGAGTAATATAAACTTCCATATTCAGAGCAGGCGGAAAGTGAGGAAAATTTCAAATGTCAGCATACATGTTCTGATACACTGTTTTCTAACAGACTCCCCCATCCCCCCTCGACACTCTTCACTCATCTTCTCACTCTCTCTTCTCTCTCTCTCTCTCTCTCTCTCTCTCTCTCTCTGTCTCTGTCTCTGTCTCCCTGTCTCTCAGCTAGTTCATTCCTTTCCCGTTATACGTAACATTTTATTAAATTATTAGTTTTAATTTAGTTTAAATAGATACAAATACAATTATTAATCACATAATTTTTTTAATGAGCAAATTAATGATGGTATATTCCGATATATCCTTCCGACATTCGTCTATTCTGTCTCTCTCTCTTTCTCTCTCACTCTCTAAGATCTACTTTCTTCTCTCGCACCATACTTCCTCGTCCTCACATCACGGATTCCGTACTTTCCCACCTTCATGATCAAGAAAATTATCCCATCTATCCTCATTTGATTAGTTTTACCTCCAGAAATCAAATTACTGTATACCTATTTGAGACAGAACACAAGTAAATCACTCAAATATCAGATGAAAAAATCAGAACATATCCTAGACATGAATCAGAATCTGATGATATATTATGAATTAATCAAAGCACATTATATATCGTGACGATTATGATGTTATGACGAGTTGAAGGTGACTCGACGAAGATAAGGTTATGCTTGTTATGAGGAAATGTCCATCGTAGGAAGGTTTGCAACGACATCTGAGATGCTGTGAATTTAACTGATCACTATATTACCATTAGTTACATCAGGCATAAGAGATAAGCATAGCTGTCAACTTGGGGCTCCCTAGGGCTTGGACCCAAAAATGAGCTGCAGAACAAAATCCAAAATATCAAGCAAATCAGAGAGGAATCCCCAACAAGATAATTTAACAGCGCAGCTGAAGAACTCCTGATTGCGACTCCAAAGACTATAGGGCACATAAGTAGACTAGAAGTTTGTTTGTTAATCCAGAATGATGGTTGTTAACGGCGACACACGACTTGGTACAATCACGGGAGTTGGGAGAGGAGTCAGCCATGGCCTTTGTTAGGGATGTTCAAGAGGGAAAAAATTTTGAATTTATATTTGTATGAAATACTGTTAGTTTTACAGACGTTACTTGAAAGTACATTTACCTCTTACAAATAAAAATTAGCTCAACCAGTTTTCCCATAATGGCACTTCAAAGTCTAAACTGGCACGTTTTTAGTTCTTATAAGCCGCAAAAACCAATAAACATTAAAAATTAAAATTCATACAGAAACTACATGTCATGGACTACTGCTTCACATGATTTACGGTCCATTGCAAAATATTTTTGTATTTAAATAAATTTCTGAAATTTTGAAATGTTTTGCCTCTTTTATCGATTTTTTAAAATACAATAATGTTCTGTAATGGATTTTAAAACATGTCAAGTAGTGGCTTGTTACATTAATTTTTTAATTAATTTATGTGTATCAGTTTTTATGGCTTACAAGAATTGAAAACGTCCAAATTTTGACTTTGAAGTGCCACTATGGGAAAACTGGCTGAGCTAAATTATTTGTCATAAGAGGTACATGTACACCTAAGTAACTTCTACAAAGTGAACACTATTTCATACAAATATAAAATTATATTTATTCCCCACTTGGAAGCTTAAGGAAGCATCTTAGCATTCGCCCGGAACGATTTCGGGAAACCAAGTAGGTTAGCTGCTCTGACACTCGAGGCTATTGCTAGCAATGAACGTTTGCTTGCTCTAAAAATCTCCATATTTGAAAATTCCACCGTCCTCATCAGAAGTACTGACAGCAATATGTTATCACAAATGCACACACTTGCATAAACCGATGTCTTAGATTAAGACATTCTTTGGCTCAGATAGAAATTCGTTATCCTTTTACATAGGCTTAGACGTTTAGGAATAAAAATTTTTTTAATTATGTTCGCTGTGATTCATCGTGACTACTGATTTTTCAGTACTTGGCTAAAAATTACGACGAACGCTATACAATATGCACTCTAAACAAGAAACAGCAGTATTTCAACAAATTTAATTATTTTCTAGGATTTCTCACTGATCATATTGAATGAGTTTTTTTTCTCTTGTAAATTAGTACAATCGATACTCTTTAATATGTAATTTGAAGACTATAGTTTAAATTTGTAACCAAAGTTGAGTTTAATTTCAACATATAATACAATCTTATTCCATACATGGCTGTTTACCGCCATTTTACAAAGCCTGCAAATAAATTTTATTTGCAATTCTTCAAAAGTAAAAATTTTTTAAATAAGATACAAACACAGAAGGAAAGTTTTTTTTTTTCATTTGACGTGTGATATGTGAATTTTATTAATTTAGTCAACTTTTAAAACATTTATTTGTTTCTAACACATTACTGAGAAAACTGTGGACGAAATTTTCACACCATGCTGGTTAACCAAGCTAAAATAAGACTAAACGGGCAATGCCATTTAATAAATGGTCACAGCGGTTATTTTTCCTTCTTTGAAAACTACAGACACCAAAATAAAATTACATTATGAATAAAAAAAATTACTTAAATTTATTGTATGTCAGAGTACACATTGTGTACTTTACTTTAACAATGAGTAAATTTCAATTATTATATTTAACTGTTTCTATAAGTTTAAATATTGTTCGGAAATGTTTGAGCTAGGCATATTATAATTATAATTTAGCAAGAATATACGTTTCAATTATAAAGGCTGTAAAATACAGCGAAAAAAAATTTCGTATGAAAAACTTGTACGCAGTGTATTATCCTCTCTACACATTACCATGCCATATTTTGATAGCCGTTTATTTTCTGAGGCAAAAATAATACTAGACTACATGGTTTTACCATACTTATGTTCTGGATGATTCGCAAAATTTAATTTAATGGCGTGCGAAAACTTGAACATATGTGTCTAAGCAAAGTTAACGCTAATAAACAAAGTAATAGGGGAGAGTAGCCGAAATTGGACCACTTTTTTGTTTTCCTTCATTACTACTTTAATAAGTTAGCTATAAAAACAATACAGTATGCAAAATAGTCATTATTGAATGCACTTTCACCAGGTATGTTGATATGTTTAAATATATAACCAATTATATGCATTAAATGGAGAAAACTAGAAGGATGTAAAGAGTCCAA
>PNEQ01114515.1:0-18516 GCA_003012365.1 Medauroidea extradentata | reverse complement strand
AAGAAATTTGCCTCACTTTGTGTCAGTGACTTGTGTGCACGTCTGCAGACTTGCTTCACGGTCAGAGATTGGATGTTTTGACATTCGTGTGTCGTGGGGTTTTACACGCAAATCACAGACGTGTGGTGTTACAGTAACATTATTGTGATTGGTACAGTCAAATGAGAAACGTCACAGTTCAAAGACACGCTGCCAATATCTATGAAGCAGAACTGCACACGTGCACATAAGGCACTGGAACAAAGTGGGGCAAAATTCTTTTCGCGAAAAGTTCATGTCTCTACATATGACTGTACACAGTCTCAAATTTTTTCGAGGCATTTGGTTAAAAAATATTAGAGATATTTGGAATTGTTTGAAAGTAGTGAAAGATCACGGCCTTAAACTCTTTTTCTTGAAACTTTGTAGGCAGAGGTCTTAACTTTTGAAAAATGCTCCTGTTGCACCGTATATACGAGGTACATTTCCGCTAAAGAGGATAGGAGTAATGGATTCAGCCGCGCTGAACGACCAGACCACGAGCTACGTAAAAAAATAGGTCAGTAGGAGGTGTATGGGGTTAGGGGTGGGGGTAGAGATAGTTTGTGACCGACCTTTGCTCGTGACCGGACGATAACCTGCCAACAAGCACTCGTGACGGTACTTCGGTACACGGCATCGCTCTTCAAGCTTCACTCGGTTTTTAACTTTGTTTTTATTGCCACCTCGAGCACGAGAATAAATTAACCTGTATCGTCACGCAATTATTTTCAGGTCGAAAAGTTGAAGTCTTGTAATTCATTGGTGTGAAATGTAGGCCGATATATTGCTCTGACAAAGTAATGCGGACACCAGTCAGAATCAACGATTTGTACACTCTTATTCCGAACCAGAAGTTGCAACCAGTGAAATATTAATCACTGAAATTCTAGTTAACAATAGGGTTATGTAACTGAGAAACCTGAAGAATTCACTGAACATCAGTTGACAGGCAGGCGGTATTCGCTAAAAATAAGCGGAAACCACTTTTACATCAAACAATTAGCACCGTTTCATTAACATTAATTGCAAATATTTGACCGAAACAACTGGTATTTCATATATATGGTTCTTTCTCACTAATTCAAATTTAGAGTGTAAGAAGAGTAGTTTTTAAGTCTGGTTACATTTTTACAATTAACCAAAAATACACACACACACACACACACACACACACACACACACACACACACACACATATATATATATATATATATTTTTTTTTAATGTTGCGTAACCAAAATAAAAATATTTTACGTTCTTACAAGACAAGTAAAGCTTCATCCACAGCGCCAACATTCAACTAAGTACTAATATGAAGTTCAGAACGTGGATATATAAGGCCAATATTAATTTTACCTATAAAATTGGAGGAATGGTAATAGTACGAATACATGTGAAGACGCCGCACACTTGCGCGTTAGAGGTTCAGAAGTGACAGATATAAGGTCGATCTTGAAGGGCAAATCAAATGGCGCATCGCCTCAACGAGACAAGCGCTGAACTAGCGTGCAAGCTATCTCACCGAACCGTTTTTACTATGTGACACTAAGTGGTGACCATATAATTTCATTGGCGGAAAGTCTGACGCAAAGTTCAGTGCAGGTAGCGATCTGAGTTTCATGTGTGTCCGGTTAGTACATTTTAAAGTACGGCAGTCGGAAAAGGCTGTTTTTAGCTTTGTTCAAGGGCCAATGTATAAACAGTGTTTCTAAAGAGCGTGGCGTCTTAACAACGAGATCCTGACCTTGTCTGAAGTGTTTTATTTTCATGCGTTAGTACAATGAGTAGAGGTGCGTCAATTTCGCGGATTCATCTGGCAGTAGCCTAGATTTCTCACTCCTGTATACACACTGGACTAATTATTCATTGACTTACAACCTTACAAGCGAGTAGCACGCGATAGCTGTAGGAATTATTTCCTTATTTACTACTGGCTTGCGGTAGTCAAATGCGTTTCGTGACAGACGCCAGATAGTCACACACATGTTTATGAAGTATACATTTTGGCGTTCAACCTGGCCTGGAGTGTATCAGCGAAATTGACGTGCCTCTAACAATGAGCACACATGGAATAGTTTCGTAAAAATATTGTGTTTACGAAAACACTGCCACGCGTTTGAAGTGCGTGGAAAGTGGCGCACTTAAAGAGTGTAACAGGTTTTTTTCTATAAACGTCCACAAGTAGAGACCTGAAAAATTTGCGGGTTCGCTGACGTGTAGGCTAGCCTCCAAGAACATATGTGTATTCAAGCAGACATTATCTGCTCACTGGCTGCTCGATGACGCAGTGATATGGGCCTGCATTTAGTTGCTTCTGTACTATTGGCTAAGCGACTTCCAGGAAGTGTCAAGTAAGTCACGGGCCAATTGCGAAAATGGCATAAACTTACAGTTGCTGGAATTATAGCTTGGGGCCGAAAGAAAACGCGAATTTTTCAGGTCTCTATACACATAAGTTCATTTCGAATTTTGAGGCAACCGCATCGATTTGAGAGTGTGGTACGTCGCACTCGGCTCTGCTAACCCACGAGCTGAGTGCTGGCTTCTCAGCAATATTATCAACAAACAATCATAAACCAGATGTGTATAACCATGGATCGAATCTAATAATGCCTAGTAACGCACACTGCTGCCTGTAGTTTTTAAGGTAAAAAATGAGCGGCTACTTAAGGCGACTTGACGCGGGCAATACATACCTCATCAGTCATCACTAGAGACAGGAAATTTCGCGAAATGAATTTTGCAGGACTTAGTGCCTTACGTACGCACCTGCAGCTCTGCTATGTGGTCAGTGATTGGATGCCGTAACACCCAGCGTGTGGAGGTTAAACCCGCAAATCACAGACGCGATGTGTGGCAGTTGTCCATGTACTGATTGGCACAGTCAAATGGATAACGGCTCTGCACAAAAACATTCTGTCAATAGCCTTTAAGTTGAGCTGCAGGTGTGCTCGTAAGGCACTGAAACAAAGTGGGGCAAACAACTTTTCTCCAAAAATCCTCGTCCCTACGCATCACTAGAGCAACGAATTTGTCGCAAAGTGATTTTTTCTCCATTTGTTTCGATGCCTCACATGCACATCGGCAGCTATGCTTCATGGTTACTGGCAGAGTATTTGCTCAGACACGCATGTATTTTGACTGCGCCATTTAGAATAAAGTTATTGTGACTCTAATACGTGTGTGATTTGGTAGTAACAACCCCAAGACAAGTGGTAGTTTTAGAGTGCGTAGTAGATGAATAAACGCTGAAAACATAAATTGATTTCTACGCTTTTTTGGAAACCAATATGGATAAAATACTCAATGACAATCCTAGATAATGGTATTTGTCAACTTTATGAGTAAGTACTTATCCAAAACTACTAATTCGTTACGCGCGATCTCTTGCGCCGCAGTTAAATGCTCGAGGTTCCGGCGTCAGAGTTTTGCCTCAGAAGTTAGTAACACTGGAAACAATTTTGTTTAAAACGTTGGCTAAAACTATTGTCTATGGTTGTCATTGTTTAACTTTCGCAAATTGGCTTCAAGAAACATACAGTTATGGATTGATGCTTTTAGCGTTGAATTATGTGCCATGTTGCTGTGGGGCATCATTACAGCAGTACATAACATGTTGCTATGCCACACACTACGCCACTAACACACAGTCAGTAGGAACAACTGTGACACAGCAACTTGATCCTGCCAGCGCACTATCAATCCATGTATGCCATATGTAGCGCAGAAACGGTGCGTTTTTGGACCTATGTTCATATAACACTTTTTGTTCCTCTACACGTGAGGATTGTTTCCCTTAAATATTGACACGAAATTTTGCAACATCCTGTAAATACGGAAACAAGTAGTGGGGATATCATGTACTACACGTTTGCACTGTTAGAAGCCAACGGATATTCGGCTTCAGCCGGTACATGTATAGAACTGAGAAGTCTAGGCTGTTGCCAGATGAATACGCGAAATACTCGTGCCTCATACGTATTACTAGATACATGCAAAATTCGCGTTATGATTTGGTAGCAGACAAAACTTCACTTTCCTATACACAACAGAGCATAATCTGTGGTTCAATTGGCTACGAGTTTTTATGTGTTGTCATTTACGTGTGTTGCGTCTTGACAGAGATTGGCCTCACTTATACCGTCTAAGCATTCTCCGCGGCAAGTCACGACAATATCGGCTGGCGGAAGACGTCGAACGAGCCTATAGTCACTTGGAGTTTAGTCAGCTGTTACAAAATAACGCCTAATTTTGCATGTATCTACGTATTATATCGTAGGGACAGGAAAATTTCGCGAATTTAATTGCCTGCGTGTTAAAATCAACTTTCTAATTCATACTGAAGCACCGACCATCAGTCAACTAGCTGCTAATCAGTACAACATCAGACAATGAACGAGTATACGGTGAGTGAGTTTTCATAGGTCAATGGATTCTAGCATGTAGGTCATTGAATTCGCGAAATTTTCCCTGTCCTTATACATATCATACAATGTCGTGTGTGGCTTACAGCAGGGAAAGTTGTTGACGAGTAATTAAAAATTACACGGTCGAGTGGCCAGTCGCATGTAAAACAGTAAATACGTAATTGACATCACACAACAGCTGTTCGTCAATGACAGCACAGCATGTGTTCAAGGATGTACACGTCAATGATGTCTGTTGCGTTTCCAAATAATAATGTGAATTTTGCATGTCTATATTTATGACGTATCCGACGCACGTGCTTGAATCGCCTTTACCTCTCGGAAGCATATAGGAAACGAACAAGTACAATATCTCTATCGATATGGTGCCATAATAGACTCTCCCACATGTCTGTTGAATAGCTTTCCAGCTGGTTATAAATACACTCATATTCGAAACTATTACACCGGCTATTATTTAGAAAATAAATCATATCTCAGAGAAGAACATTCAAGTATATCGTTCGCGTACTATTTCCGAGTTATTCATTATGACTCAAAATAATCTTTTCGTACTGCTGTATCGCAAAATATAATGCTCAGATTCATTCAAAAAAAATGGAAGGTCCTTACGACGAGTCGCTGGAAAGACGTAATATCATTTAATTACATATCTAGTTTGTGTTCCATTAGACTACAACGAAATCGAGACCGGACAGTGGTGGATCTAGGGCAGTGGTTCCCAACCTTCATGAGGTCGGGGACCACTCCCAGTCGATTAAAATTTATCGGATTAGTTTTTGCGGTAGCTGAGTACAATTAGTTAGTAAGTACATATTATTTTTTGTCATCATTAGATTACATAACACTAATAAAAATAATTTTCACGTAGCTTCTTTCACAGGTAATATGTCTGGAAAACGTTATATAAAAATAAAGTAGTGAATATCATGAAACACAGTAAACAGTTATAATCTTTGAAAGAACTGTGCAATGGGAGTTCATGACTAGATTCAATTTCTTGGACGTACTCCATTGCAAAATTGAACGACTGTCAAAGAAAAACTAAACAAATAAAATAAACCATAAAAATAAGCAGAGTATGCTTAGTCAGCAAGATACAAACACAATATGAAATTCCAAGATGAAATCGGGTCAAATAAAAACAAGGAAGTTGTGTCGCATGTTATTTGGTTTTTTATTTTATTTGTTATAATATTTTATTTATTATCTGTTTGTTCCTTGTTTTTATTTGACCAAATTTCATCTTGGAATTTCTTGTTGTGTTTGTATCTTGCTGACTAAGCATACTCTGCTTATTTTATGGTTTATTTTATTTGTTTGGTTTTTCTTTGACAGTCGTTCAATTTTGCAATGGAGTACGTCCAAGAAACTGAATCTAGTCACAGTAAACAGTGTTGCCGAAGAAATGCTCTCAGAACATAGCAGTCTAATTTAAAGTGTAAAGAACCCACATAAGTGAATAAATTCCTCTGAAGCGTATTAGAAATCATTTAAAGTAATTCAAAATAACTTGACTGACATCTTAGCTCGCGGACCACTCACAAAACTTTCGCGGACCACCTGTGGTCAACGGACCACCGGTTGGGAACCACTAATCTAGGAGGAAGGGTGGAGCGACAATTGGGGGGGGGTGGGAGGGGAGACAGCCGCGGGCGCCGGGTTAGTGCTGGTTGTGCCGGAAATTTTTACTTGGTAATGAAGTGTAAATGAATGTAAAAAAGATACAATATAGAGACATTTAAGACTTTTTCTAGTTTTGAAGTTCATATTATTACTAACATTGAACACTATGTAATGTTATAAATACAGTATTTATAATTAGAATGCACACTTACAATACTACTCATGATAGCTAGTGAGTACAGTTTTTATGTATTTTTATTAATAATTTTACCGTTATTTACGCGAGCGCAAAAGGAAGTGTGCAAGATACTTTTATTGCTGTTGGGTTTATTGGACTGATGAAACAAGGGAGATGGGAAAAGGGCGTGGGGGAGCAAGTTACATTTCTTGCCACGGGTGAAGGAAAGCCTAGATCAGTCCCTGGGACCGGGAAGTGCAAGGACTCTAAGTGGGACAGGACACTCATCATCGCCTCTAAGCGAGTGGCAGTCAACTGAAGACTGCATTTAATGTACTTTGAGGCAGACTTTACACCAATGAAACTACTGGGTTTCCTCCTAAAGCTCCACGTTCCAAATGTATGACACAAACTCCTTCCAGCTTGTGTAGCGACTTCCGCAGGAGCAATGGAGCACAATCTCTGCATCAGTGTATCCTTTATCGCTTCTGAGCCTCCAACGCGCAAAACAGTTGCATGTAGGCGTCGCCCGTAACAAACGCGTGACAGATGGAAATAGGTTATTGTCCAGCTCACGACAATTTTTTTTTTTTTATTTTCACTTTGGCCATGCAGGCAGAGCGTGGCACTGAAGACGTTGACAAATGAGCGTTATCAGGGAAAGAAATCAGAGGCTCGGTAGAGCAATGGCAGGGCGCAGCGACAGTGACTGATGGGGGAGCGTGAATAAGGGGCACTTCAGTGGCCACGCCCCCCGGGAGAGCGAGCCAGTAATCATATATGCTCGTGGCCCACCTGCCACAAGGGGAAACAGGAAGGTGACTGTTAGGACAGTACCTAAGTAGCACCGTCAGCAACAGCCTATAAGGTCAGAGATCCTACCAACATTAGAGCCGCCAGTTCTCGGGAAAATAATTTATGACAAGCTGTAGTTGAAAACACTGTACCTCGTCGTGACTGGTCGTTTTCAAGTGCTACTTGTTTAGGGCTCACTCTTCATTGAAATGAATGGGTGTTCACTTAAATCCCATTGGTTTTCAGAGATTCCGGATGGTGCAGTATTAATTAGTTAAATCAGTTAAAAATCTATTGCACTGGAAAATCAGTGAATATTTACTGAGTCACTTCTGGGATGTCACTGTAAATGGGAATTAGTAAATATTCACTGGTTTGCCAGCGAGTTTCCACTGAAAAAAAAAAAAAACCTTTAAACTGCTTCATCTGGAATCTTTGAACACTACTGAAATATCAGTTAATATACTAATTCCGATTTACAGAGAGCCAGCAATGGAATCATACCTGTTCACAGTCTCTAGTGACTTCTGATTTTCGTGAGAATTTTTTGACAAGCTTGTTCCAAGGCCGTACATGCACATTTTCAGCTCTGCTTCATCGTCTGTGATTAGTTGTGTTTAGCTCGCAGCATGTTGTGGTTCAACCAGCTAATCACAAACGTGTAATGTCGCAGTAATCTTTCTATGATTGGCCCATTCACATGAGAGACATCTCTGAAAACAACGCGCTGCCAAATATCCAATGTTGACTACAATTTGATTTTCTGCCGTAATTGTATCATCGGGCGCGATTTAGGTCTGAAAGCTCACATGCTTTAAGACCTACTGTTGTCCCTTAGGACTTGTCTCATCGCCTCTAAGAGTAGACTCTGGGACTGAACGAAGAATGTATCCCTCAGTAAATACGCAAACGCAGCGTCGTCCTCAACAGGTTCGTTCATAAACATCATTCGAATAAATTCCATGACATTTTCATCACTTGTCCTGCTCACTGTGGCTCTTTTCTTGCGGACTTTACACGTTTTACTCACACGACTTAATTGACATACCAAAACTTCAACGCCATAATTAATGGTGTAACAGAGAATGTAGAAACTATACATCAACAAATAAAGGAAGTTTACACAGCTTAAGTACCTGGTCGCACATTCCTTCCAGAATATTACACTTTTGGTCATTCAGGAAGTAGGGTAAAATCAAAGGGAGTGGTACTGTCACCCCAAGAATGTTTTCATATATTTGCAGATTTCGGTATCAAATACGGTCAGCTTAATTATCGACCAGAATATATACATAATAAAAATACCCGCAGACAAGGTAAGGCTGTTCAACGAATGAACTCAATAATTGTGATTCCTGGAAATTGGTTAGTATTATAAACTGAATAGTGTTTTGGACAAACGCTGTTAAGAGCAATGCTTCTAAAGAGAGCGATATGTATAAACTGCTGGCGAAGTGCTATGGCCCTCAATGAACAGAGGAGGCAAGTATAGCATTTTACAGATATGTCCACCGCAAAGAACTAATTGACATGACTGCACTATAAGACAATGATAATGTACATATTGTGACTGAGGATTCAGGAATTTGCTATATTGTAATTGTTTGCTGCGTTGTTGTCATGTAACCACGCCATTGACAAAACTGTACATGAGAATTCAGAAAGTTAAAGATTTTAATATTCAGTCAAAACCATTTTGTGTCACAACTTATTGGTCTAAAACTCACATTGTCTAAGTTATAATTCCAAATTTTGTCTGATCCCATCCGTATTATTTTTAGAACTTATAATTATTGCAATAACATTTACAAAACTTCAATGAACATAACTGCCAACGAATTTCGGTAATGTTTAGTTATGTGTATGTGTTGGTGTACTCTGTGATCAGTATTTACCGATTTGCTTGGTTTGAGTGAAAATTAATAAGTTTTATAACTGGACTACACACTAATAATGTCGCTACTGAAAGTCTCACAGAGGTGATATATCGGCGAGAAGGGTTCAGTGAATTGCGCCTAAAGGCTAAGATGAGGCCTAACAAGGGAGCTGTGTCGCCCTTACTTAAGAGTTCCACAGTTCAGGGCCTCGACGTCCGATCAGGTGTCTTCTCCCACTCTTCAGCAAGGCCTTGCCCTACCTGGCAACACCGCCTGCGACCCCTGCAGCACGGGGTGAGCAGGGAAGTTAGGGGCGGCTAAGCGATGCAAGGGCGCAGAGGTTATATCCGTGCATGACGAGAGTAGATGATGGTGACACGGATACGCCCTTGTAAGCCCCACCCCCTACTGCCCACCCTCGAGGCATGATGAACCACCCCTGGGCCACGGCCAGGGGGTGTTATTAATCACCTAGGAGGGGGAGGGTGTAGGGTCTCTCCTCACGTGATACGGCCATCAGCGCAGGTAGAGATCACATGACCTTGCGACCTGACCCACGTCGCCTTTTTGCCTTCCTCGCTGATGCCATGGTTCCTGCCGTATATACCACCAGCGTGACACGGCTGGGCGGCAGGAAGTAGGCCTACAATGCCGGCTGTTGCCAATAGTTTCGGACGAGAAATTTCCGCGTAAATGTTTTTGTGCCGGAATATTTGAATGCCTTACGTACACATTTGTGCGTCTGCCTGAGGGTTTAGAACCGAGTTTCTACATTTTTGACGATAATTACTTTCTAAAACATAAACGGGAGCCGGTAACGAAAAATCGCTCTGCAACTTTGCTATAATTGGTCTTATGGCTCGGTTTCAGTCGCCATATTGAATTTTATTATTTTTCGCTTTTTTCGGAATTCTGAGAAGAAAAATATCAAATCAGCGACTATGCGCAAATTCTATCTACTTTGTACTAGAGTACAAGCATGGCAATAGAGCTAGTGAAGTATAGTTCGGTCGCAATATGTCGGACAAATTTTGAATATAAAAAAATTTTCCACACACATTGTGGCGTAATCATATGTTAACATCTAAATCGCAAGGTCTGTACTGTAGCGAAACGTAAATTGAATTAGAGGTATAATCGCATATTTAAAATTTTTCTTCTTAGAATTCCAAAAAAGCAAATAAAAAAAAAGTAAAATTCAATATGGCGACTGAAACCGAGCCTTAAAAACATACACTGAATTTGTCGAGACAAAAAAACATAATTTGTTAATTAACGTAATTTCCTTGTTGATAGGTATAGCCACGATTATTTCGCGTATTCATCAGGTAGCAGCTTAGACTTCTCTGTTCTATACACGCACCGGCCACAGTCGAGTATTCATTGGCTTCTTAGGGGTACCACGTGAGTTCACAACGATTTATTTCCTTATTCCTTACTGGTTTGCAGTCGTCAAATGTGAATCAAAACTACTGTTGTCCGATCACAGTGATGACAGTGAAGTATACGTTGTCGACGTTTAACCTGACATAGAATAAATACGCGAAATAATCGTGCCTCTATATAGGTAGAGCCACGATTTTATGGCGAAAATATTTGTGCAACATTCGGTTCCAATGCGTCATGTGCACACCTGCAGCTCTGCTATATCGTCTGTGATTGGATGATTTTACTCTCACTGGCTTTGGCAAATTATAGATGTACAGAATCACAATAATCTTATTCTGATTGGTGTAGCCAAATGAGAAACTTGTCTGAACAGAGACACGCTGCCAATAACCTTGAAACAGAACTGCCGATGTGCACGTGAGTCACTGAAACAAAGTGGGGCAAAAATCTTTTCGCGACAAAATCGTGGCCCTATTGATAGGTAATATCTTTATATCGTTTGTATTGGAAAATTTCATTACACACTTACACACTAAAGCCAATTTTCAGCAAAGTTACATTCTGGGTGAAAAGAAGATCTCGAAAGTCGAGAAATTTGGGTCCGTGCCCCAATGAACAGTGAACGGATGTTTTTGACTGCCAAACATCATGGAATTTACCCGCAAATCACAGACGCAAACTGTCTTGGTAACTTTGCTTTGATCGGCAATCAAAAGACAGATGTCCTAACACAAATACACATTTCCAATTACCATGAAGCAAAACTGCATATGTGCACGTAAGATAATGAAACCCGCAGGTGAAAACGTATTTGCGCAAATATTATGATTCGCTGCATATTTGGAAATTTTTACGCAACCTAGAGAGATGTCAGCCGTCAATTAGGTCAATATTTTTTAACGAATTTCATAAGTATGGAAATTTTAACCCCGTTAACTTGGAAAGTCTAAAAAACTGTTTAAATTGAGCTCATTTCAGTATGCTAACTAAACATGTTTGCGATGTTATATGCATTAAACGAATTAACATTAAAACCCCGACGATCATAAATATTATGTGCATAATTTTGAATTTATAAAATGTTAACACTGAACATTCGTGACATCCTATTTATTTTATAACTAATTAAATTTTGGTTGTGATTCTGCTACACTTTAATAGTGAACGTTTATAAAATATAACGAGTGCATAATGTCGTACCACTAAGAAGCCTTATTTGTTAGAAAGCCGTTTCCTTTGATACAGCAGAGAAGCTATGCCTACTACTACTTACAAAACTAGTTTTCTTTGAACGAGAAGACAATGAGGTCGTAACTGGTTCAGAGTTCGTATTATCGCCTTATAAAGCTGAACATGTCTAAGTAAGGTAGTTCTGCAACAAGTGTGAACGCGTCCTTTGTCAGCCAGTTTTTTTTAGAGACTGTTTAGGCAAATTAAGGATTTTTAAGAAGGAGCGATTTTGGTAAGCACTTTGCATAGGTCTTTAGCGTTAGTGAGGGGTAACATAATGTAAGTGTGGAGCAGAATCGGAATAAAGGGGTGGGGAAAACGGAAGATCCCTGATGATACCCAGCCACCAGCGGCATCGTCTGGCACAATTCCCACGTACGAAAATCTGGGGACCGACCCCAATGAATTAAACACGGATCGCCTTGGTGGAGGCGAGTACTTTTGCCACCGTTTCATCTGCGGCCTCAAAACATTGACTGAAGGGGAAAGAATTGCCCTATTAGAGGGGAGTTTCATCATGGAGGTTCTATGATTCGACAAACCCTTGGGAGAGTGTAGGATCATTGTGAGTAAATATTGATTTTTTATAATTTATACTGCACATTATTTAATATAAATATTTTTTATATTTGAGTTAAAAAACATGAAACATTAAGTCCCAGGGCGTTCCCTGATTTCATTATATTTCTGCTGTATCAACCACGGCCCCCTTAAGCATTTCTAAATAGTGATTATTTCTATCTTATTGTGTGATTTTAAATTCTGTAGTAAAATTTTCTGCCATTATATGCGATATTTGATCAAATTATATGTTATATATATATATATGCTACTGAATTGTTGATGTGATATATATAGTAGTTAACAATCTTAACAATTGTTGGCCTAATATATTTTTTTGATGCATTTAGGTAAACTGTTTTCATATTTACTGTTTGCTTGTTTTTTTTTTTTGCCTCTTTAAATTAATTTTTTTTTTCACTTAGGTCTTTTCATTGGGGATCTGTCGTCACTAGACTGAGGTCAGTGGTGGCAGATGTATGCGCGCTATCCTTGGGGGTGAATTGAGGAAACCTAGTTTTCTCAGGGGTTCCCTCGGGCACCACCAGGAGGCGTTGCAATGCTGCGCGCTCTGCTCCTCAGGGTTAGAACTTTCAGGATTTAGTGATTGCAGAAGGATTTTGGGATGTGGGTTTATTGTGCTTGGTTTCTTCCACTTTGCCTTAGGTGTGTTTTGAATGTTACAGGTTTGTTTTCCAGTGTATGTGCTTTAGTTTTGTAAACTGAAAGTGCACGATGTCCATATGGTGGATTCTGAATTTATCAAAAGCATCGCTGGCGGCTATACTTACGAATGAAGGGGAGAAAGAGCTTGCAGAAGACGGGATTGACCAGCTGCGCATCAAAGCACAATGTTTGGTTAGGCGTTCCACAAAAGATGGTTATCAGTCAAGGCACAATGTTTGGTTAGGCGTTCCACAAAAGATGGATATCAGTCAAGGCACAATATTTGGTTAGGCGTTCCACAAAAGATGGAGATAAGAGTGATTCAGAGTCTTTGATAAAATCCTTAAGTAGACTACCACTAGTGCTTCGAAATAAGCTTCCTATGTTGAAATCGACTCGTTTAAATGAAGTCATAGATTTTTTGGTTCACCTTAATAAGGTGTTGTGGTTGGAATTTTGTTATAGTCATACTATTTATGCTTCAGCCGTTTTTAAGGTACCTGAGCTATTTCAGCCAGTTTTTTTGTCAACGCTCGTAAGTAAGGTTGATTGCTTGACAAATTATCGCGTGAATGTTGGGCACAGATTTCCTCTAATCAGGCTCTATTGATATTGCGTTTCGAGGTGATGGGAAAAGATCATTGTTCAAGTCAGACTATGCAGGAGTTTATTAAAGAGGTTTTGGGTTTAGTTTCTGCCTTGTGAACACCTTGTAATGAGTCTTACTTTACTTAACTTAGGTTTCACAATTTTTGCCTGGAAATAGTCGTTTTTTATGTTTGTAGATGGGCCTACCTCTCTAAAGCAGTGACTGGACCTAGTGACTGATGTGGAGCGAACTATTACAGATTGTACTGAACGGAATGAAGGAGAGGCATTCAAAATGAATAGGGAAAGGACAAGTTAAACACTTACGTAATGTTTACACAAACTCAGCAGCTATGCAGGTGCAAGAACATCCTCAGAATGCACGGGCACAATATATGCGAAAGAAAAAGTTAACAGGGACTCGTAAAATAGTTTTGATAATAGTACGGGTAAGTTTTCGTAGACAATGCGTCCCAAATAAGTAAAAGAAAGAAAATAAGTAGTGTGGGGAAAGAATCCCATTGCTACTTAGCTAATGTTCAGTGTTATTTTCGTGGAAATTGTGGTCATTTACGAGCCAAATGCCCCATGTGTCGTTAGATTGGGGGTATTCATACAATACAAAATTTTTCCTTGCAAAGGAAACATTATTTGTTGTATGCCGCTATGCAGAGGTTTCAGCTTTAATTGATTATGGAGCTGCTTGCACTTTAATTAGTCTGGGATTTTGTAATCAGTTGTTTAGGATTTTACCAAAACGGACTGTATCACTTAGGAGAGAAGAAAATGGATATTATTTAGCTGATTGTGGGATGATATATTCGGAGAGTCGAGCGCTCTTTAAGGTTAAGTTGGGACGTTTTTCCTGGAAATTTTGGTTTAGAATGCTGCCTGGACTCAATCATCTTACATTGGTAGGTCATGACTTCCTAGGGAATACCCAAGCATCTATTGGCGTGCTAAAGAAATGGTTGATGTTTGGTTTTTTTGCAAAAAACAGTCCTGTTGTCTTGTACACTAAGTGTATTAGGTGCAGACTTACGAAAGTTGAAGTTCTAATGAATTGTCAGGAAGCTAAATTGCAAGCTTTAAAATCTGAGTTTTCTGATGTGATCACCAAGAATATTGGGGATTTCACACAAAATACCATACATTTAAGTAGAGCTGACGATATTACTGTTACTTCTGTTCCCTATCAGGTTTCCCCCTCCTAAAGTGAAAGGGTTTCAGAAGTTAATCGAGGATTTAGAACATAAAAACATAGTTGATGTTATGGGCACAGCCTACTACGCTTTTCAAATTCGATGTAATGTACAGTAAAATGCAATTTTTATGAAAATATTACATGTGCACCCATTGTGCCACTATACGAAAAGAAAGCACACATTGACAAGGGCGAAATGTTTTTCTTAATGCACCTTGCTCACTAAAAACATTGTTTCTAAGCCTTCCAATGTAGCTAAAAGACTGATACACTTCAAAGTGTGCTAAACGGATGTACTTGAAACATAGAGAATATCGTGAACTGTACTTGGTTACAGTCTTTCCAATTATAGAATTGCATGGTCGCCGCTTAAAAGTCTCATAGTAAAATTGGATCGGCGGGAATCTTGCACGCTAGTTTAGGGCTTCGTACGTTCTGGCAATGCGGCATTTGATGTGGCTTCAAGGTAACCCTTAGAGAATCATCGCTTCAGAGCAGGTAAGCTTTATTAAAGTGACGATATTATAAAAGAACGAACGTACGATATACAAAAATGGCCAGTCGATTTTGGTCTCCAAAAATCTTTAACGAGGTCACCTTCTTGGAGTTTTTATCAGCGCCTGAGTTTCTGATGTAAGGAAGCAACACGAGTGACAGTGGTACGCGTATTAAATGTGTCAGTTTTACAGTCAGGCTGCATGCGGTGGCCATCTCATTTCATTGGAGGACATTATGCTGGAAGTTTTCTTCCATTCCTCTGTCGTGATACACGTTCAATGAAGTTATTTTAATTTAGGATAATACAGTCTGAAAAATAGTTTTTATCAATGTAAAAAATACTACAAAACTGTATTTATAACATACGTCATATTTTGAAAATACAATTTCTTCGTCGTCTAACTATATTTGTGTAAGTTAGCATTCTGAGGTAAGTTTGAAATATATATAAAAAAACTCTTTCTGACAAATAAGTTAAAAAGTAGCTAAAGCAGATGAAGGCGAGGGACATTATAATAAAATTAGAGAATGACTGCAAGAAAAATAGTGTTACTTATTTAATATTGTAATGAAGTGTAATTACATATTTCTCTAACACATACAAATACTTTTCAAAAAGTTAAACGTGTAATCAACACGTTTTGGTAAAAAGGTTTTTCCACCTGCATTTATAATATCTCTGCAGCTCTGCTTCATGGATATTTGCAGTTGGGAAATGGTGTTCTGCCTTTTTGCAGAGAAGTCACTCACTTGGCTGTGCAATCAGAACAAGGGTAAATAGACCCAACATATCTCATATATAACCACTGAAAATGTTATTTGATTTAAATAATGTTTTATTTGTACGAGATGTGGTTTGTTTTGTAGGCATATATTGTGACAATATTGTACTGTAACAAAATTTTTTAGCTTTCATAGTTTTTGTATTGTACCATATTAAAGTCAAAATTTACAACTAATGGATTTATGCATTAAAGGAAAACCAACTTACTTACCGAAATAAAAAAAAAATTTCACACTGAAGAACAGTCCCATGGATCATGACATTACATGTTTACAACCCTCATTGACTTTTCTTTGTATTTTAAAAATAATGAATTTAAAATAAATATGACTCATTAAAAATACTTTTTAAAATACAAGAAACAATTTAATGTCGTTTTTATACATGTTATGTCGCAGTCCATGGCACTGTTCGTAAGTGTGAAATTATTTTTTCACTTCAGTAAGTATGTTGGTTTCCCTTTAATGCACAAAACTTTATTTGTTGCAAGTTTTAACTTTAATATGGTATAATACAAAAACTATGAAAGCTAAACAATTTTCGTTACGTTAAAAAAAAAAAACAATGTATGCCTACAGCACGAAGTATATCTCGTACAAATAATTATTTTAAACAGTTAGAATTTTCAGTGAATCGCCCGCTTAACATCCGATCATTGACCATCAGCCATAGCAGCAGATGTAAGGGATTGACACCAGTTGGTGCGAAATTCTTTCCATCAATATGTGGGGTTCCTACTTATCACCGTATCTCTTAACGCTGTGTGTAATACATGAATGCACATCATATGCGCAGTGTACACCTCTGAACTAGCGTACTTCTGAAACGTGCACCGCAAACGGCAGCTGAAACTTCAGTTATGACTTAAGTAAGGCCTTACGACGGAGAAGCGTGGAATGCTATGGTCGGGGGAAACAGAAAAAAAAAAAAAAAAAATCCTCCGGCCAAAAGTGACGTCCGCCAGGTTTTGAACATTGGAAACCGGTATCGATCCCTCCAGGAATCGAATCCTTGTAACTGCGTGAGGCTACTGACTACTACAACGCCGCCAGTCAACAGTGTCGTTAACGCTTTTTGTAATCTTTGTGAGCGAACAACATGTGGCTAGTGCGCTACTTCTCTTGTGAAGTGTTTATTACTTTTTACATATTTACTTTTTGCTTTTTTTTATTATTTTTATTATTAACCACGGACAGTTTTATTCAGTCACTAGATTAGCTTGGCTAGAGAAAAACTTCAACATGGGGCTTTCAAACAGAAACCCGAGAAGAGTTTTAAAATTCCTAATAAATCACGGGACACTGAGTTACTTAGTATAACTGATTTTAACTTTATTTCATATACTTGCGTATATCAACAAACGACTCCAGAATTATTTTATGTACGACGCCCTGTTAGCAAAAGCCAAACGGGGTCTAATTAACTCTTCACATGCCGACAGCAACCAGAAGGAGAATATGCGGTCGCGGCAGATGGAGGCAAACGTTGCGTCGAGATGCGAGGTGGCGCGTCGACGAACAATCAGCTAGGGTCAAGTCCAAGAACTGCTTCTAGCTCTAGCATCCCTGGGGAGGGTAGGAGGGTGTTGGAGGAAGGCTGATTCCACGTCTCCCTCGGGCAATTAGCCGCCAGAACTACGGCTGGCCATGGCCTCCTAACCTCGTTACTCGGTCGTGCTAAGTTTGCGGCTAACTACGTTCCCGCCGGCTGTCAGGTGTTTATTGACATCGCCGTCTTCGTTAGGGTAACAAGGGCGGTCCGTGACCCGTCGCCAATCAAGCCACCTCCTCCCCCAAGGGGAAAATGTGATTACTGCAATGAGGGGTGGGGGTATTACGCTTTCTGTGGTTCCGGAGTTAGCCGCAAGGTTGCGTGAGGCGGTCGAAATGCCTACTCTCGCGATGTCGCGTGATTGCCTCGCGACAACCATCGCACACGCGACTTCCCGGTGACGACACACACGTTTCCTCCCACTGTTTGCTAAGGAAATCTAGTATTCATACACTGCTTCGTACAAATACAGTAAATGTTGACAGTTCTGCGAGCAATTATCTTTTCCAGACTACTTTCTGAAACTGCTTACGAGGTTACGTTCCTGTGTGTTGCCACTTCCTCTCCCTAACAACTTTTGAAGCCATGTATTGCGGTTATGTGATTTTCATATTTTATAAATTGCGGCCATTTTTCTCTATTTGGTATGGCACTGAATATAGCCTATAAGGCACAGTATTTTAAAATTGCATCAAACTTGGCAAACATAAATCACTGTGATTTGTATTGTAGGTCAAAAATTTATATTGAACAAAAAAAAAACATTCCACTGAATATATAAATATGCAGCAAATTTTGTCTTTTATTGATGCTAAAATCATTTAAATGTTAGTAGTAATCAACCCAAAACATATTAACATTTTCTGAGGATTTACAAACATAGTACACTAACGTTGCACTACTGCTACACCTTTTCATAAAGTTGAGACAAATATTATATATTGTCTGGTAGTATGTTTTGTAATGTAATATATGCTTTGTACCTTTTCCGCTGGGAGGCGTTTTGATTATGGTGAGGGTAGGCTGCGCGCGCAGCTGGTGCGCGATAGACGAGGAGTGTGGAAGTGTGCCGCGTCAGGCAGACGGATGTTCGACGGGTAACGAGGCAGTTGACCCGAGGT
>PNEQ01114514.1:0-18517 GCA_003012365.1 Medauroidea extradentata | reverse complement strand
ACAAAACGACCATTAAAAAATGTGGCGGTGGTGTTATGCGATTTCTGTTATCACTCTGGGTACCATGTGAATATGAGCGAGGAGCCACGCACCATTTTCTGCTATACCCACAACTCAGAATCTGCCATAAATATTTTTATGCCCATGGGTATAGCAGAAGGTAACAGGAATTTAGGCATCGTGTGAGGCCGGCTTTATCGACCATACACAGAATACCAATTTTGAGTGTTTTCTTTCTCGATCATTTGGGGTGCGGTCTCTATCGGGATCGAATTCGAAAGGTAACGATCACGGTCTAAGAGGTGGAGGTCTTGACAATGCGTATGCTCTCCAGCAAGAGAAAGTGACCCTTTCATGTCGCCGAGTGCTAGTAGTAATTTCGTGGAAGATTTGTCTTGTTTACATCTTTTGTTTTACAATTTTTTGTAATTATTTATGTAAAATAACGTTAATAAGGTAAGCTGATACAGTACATCCATGTTCCGTGTCCATAAATGCTTTGGCATGTGTGGAACTGTTTATAAAAGTAGTCTGAAAAAATATATTATGAATTATTGTTTGAGTTAACCCATTCGAACAAAAACTATCATTTCGTGCCCAACAACATTTTAGAACCGTTGGTATGTGCATCTACATGTGAAAGATTGAAAAACTGAATTTTATGGTTGAAAAAAATGTGTTCCAATACAAAATTATGTTTGCATTTTTTTCTTCGGTATAATACTCGCAATTCCGGTAACAACTTCACATTTTAAGCCAAGTCAAATACCAAAACAAGACAAATCTTCCACCAAATTACTACTAGCGCTCGGCGACAAGAAGGGAGTCACATTTTATTCCTCAGTGTCAAGACCTCTACCTTCATAGACCGTGGTAACGATCCAGGGATGTTAGACGTACCAGGATCCTGGTACACGTAACAGTTTTCAGGGTGCCGTACCACGTACCAGGATACTTTCATCCTGGTACTCGAAAGTACCAGGATTTCAGTATTTTGCAAATTGTATTAAAATGCATCTTTAAGTCGTATTTTCAGCAAAACCTTTCTACACAAAAATATTTTTTTTTTGGGACAACACTTCTGAATTGTGAGCATGAATCTGTGCATATAGCAATTGCAAACTGTTGCCTGTTGGGCGTTGGCATGGCGGTAAGAAGGGGAGGAGTTGGCATGACGTCACAAACTTGAAACTGCTACGCTGCAATCATGTGGTTGGCAAGAAAAGACTTGGATCCGATGTTTTGATTTGTTATAGGTGATCAATTTCGTATAAATAGTCGGTGTGATGTTTAAAGCCAAGTGTAGCATTTGTATGTGTGTTTAAATTTCGTAACACACGATGGTTGTTAGTTATAACTCCTACAGTTGCACTAAATCATCTGAAAATGAGAAGTGGGTCGTGACTCTCCAACGGTAAATATACTTGCAGTTTTGTTTGTTTATGGTATTAAATAGCTGTTTAGTATTATCCTTTTAATATGTGCGTACTTTCTTGTTCAGATTTTCAAAGGTCGAAGAAGGACGTCATACTTGGATTATAAAACTCCGGCGAGAATTTTGACAAGTCCTGTTGTGTGCTCTGTTACTTTCGAGATGAAGAATTTGACTACACGTCGGTGAATTGTATTAGGATAAGAGCAAATAAAGTGCCTTCAGTCTTTTCAGCATTTCCTGCTCACTTTTACGAGGTAAGTGTAGCTGAATCAGACATAACCTGAGATAGTACTATGTGTTTACTTGCTGCCAAGTTGATTATGCTTTAATCTAGGGGCACAGCCATAATCATATTTCTGTTGATTATTATATTGTTATTTTCCTTGTAGAGCCAGTATTTGAATGTGAGTTAAGTCCCCTGGATATACGCTAGGGATTCTTTAAATGTACTATGATTTACACAGACCACTACATTACTATATTTTGGCCTAGTAGGTCCAATAAATTACATATAAACTTTTACAATTGCTTGCAATAATGTCAAATATTAAAACAAATATGTAATCTCAAAAATAAAGTACTGTAGGTTGTATAACCTACAGCCTGCTTGTTAATATCCTATGCATGACATGTATCACCATGTTTTCGCCAATAGCGTTAGTAAAAATTGTGATTAAATGCTAGAAATTTCATACTTCTTCAGTAGCAAATTTTTAGAGATTTAGGTATTTACAAAGATCAGTAGGTTTCATATTCCTTAAATTGAAAAACAAAAATTAAGATATGCACATAAGTTGGAGAATTTGTTAGCTTATTTTGCACAGCTTACATAGAGAACTTAATTTTAGACCCTCTTTGATTGTTCGCCTGTTAACTAAAGCAAGCATTAATGTATTTGGTTGGTGTTAGCATTGCCTTCAAAGGCAATGGATTTTTTGTAAACATTGAAGTAAATAATTACAATTTCTTGTGATTACCCAGGGCTAATCAATGCCAAAGTGAAGTTGTAATTTTTATCAAGTAATAAAAATGAGTAGAGAGGTATACAAATGGAATGGCCAGGAGATAGAGGAAGCCACAGAATATTAGTATCTAGGGGTTGTGATACAGGAATAAGGTGGACAAAGCAGGTTGCACAGAGTGGTTAAAAAATGAATAGGGTCTTTAGGACTGCTCGAGTGGGCGTTGTAAGGAGTTAGTGGTGAAGTGAAAGGAAAGACATATTGCACTATGGTTTGTCCAGTATTGGAATATGTTGCCACGGAGTGAGATCTGTACGTGGAGTTGGAGGTGCAGAGTAGGGCAGCAAGGTGGGTGATGAATAAATGAAAAAGGTTGGGTAGGCTTGTAAGGAGGAAAGGAACTTTAGAACTAGCTTGATGATGTAGGAATTGGGATGGAAACCATTGAAGGAAAGAAAGATAATTGAAAGACTGGTCAGGTTGTATTAGGTGACGAATGGGGAGGGGGGATGAAGTGAAGGAAACTTTTAAAGGAAACAACAGTAAGAAGATTCAGAAGGCGTTGATGACAACAAAATGCAGGTGAGAACGGTGAGGGAGTGGAATGCTCTGTGGGAGGAGTTGGTGACTGTGAGGAGGGTTGGAAGGTTTAGGAAGGGACTGGAGAATTGGTACTTTGGGGATGGGGAGGAGTCTGCTCACCACCAGGCAGTAGCCCAATTATGAGTGCAATGAACAATTTATTATATTATTATAATTACCTACATAGTATGTTAGTAAAATGCCATTCGTACCATATTTATGATAATAATGCAATTACAAAAAAAATATAGACTGATACAGTAGATGGATATAAGTAACAAATAGGTCTAAAATCTATTAAATTATCATACAGTAATGTAGTGAAACAAGCACACTATCGTGTAGGCCTATATTATTGTTTGTTTTGATTGTTTAAATACTATAATGTGTATTTATAGTTCACTCTACATTAATTATATCATTTTTAAGATGTACATTTGTCTTTTTAACTAAGTTTGATTTATCATAAGAGTTACACATTACATAATTAAAATTGACTGTGAAGTAGATGTTGATCAGAATAACATTCAACCTGCAGTTGGACTGATGCCTAGTTGCCAGTCTCTCTAGCATCGCCTCATGTTCCCAACCTCTGTAATGCCATCTTGAACTGTCCAGCATTCATCTCCATTACTATACCAGAATCTCCCATAACATATTCCTCTCCTTCACCATTTTCACCAGCATGAAGTTTCCCCCCTCTCCGCTCTTCACAAACCCTCTCGACCTTCACACTGTTGTTAGATAGGAAATATTTTTTTTTTTTACATTGCTTCCAGGTAGGTCTGCCAGTACTGTGCCCAGCAGTGTTGAGTGTGTTATTATTTGTGTAGTTATCCTGTTCTCGTTGTTTTCAGAACTGGCTGCATGCTGTCAGTTATGAGTTTAGATTGTTTACTTGAACGGACTTTGTAATTTACAAGATTTATTTTTTATAATTTCTTTTTTCCTGTTTCCAGCAGTTTCAGCCCTTGGACCGAGAAGGTAAGGCAGGCTAGTCAGCAGTGTTTCCGTCGTCAACTTCTGACCTAGGCATGGCGACTGCATACGTATAGCTGATGTGTCTCAAAGTGGTGTCGTGTATGGCAGTAGAACAAATAGCTGGATAATATAATGACTCCAAATGTTTTTTAAATATTTCTGGATGTGAATTTTTAACATCCCAGGTTTCTCGTTTTGCACGGACAGAATTTGGTTTATGTATTTATGCAGTGTGTCTGTGTATAGGATGTGAAAAGTTAACATTATTGTAAATGTCAGTGTAGAATTAAAACATTTGAAACATCTGCAGCTTTTATTTCAGAGTAACCTACATTTACATTGCTCACAGCAGTAGCACAATGTGGTCTGGTGGTTTTGCCAGTATTCTTGCATTATTTACAAGTAGGTTTATATACACTTTTTTTTAGGGAAAAAATTAAATACAACTGCTGGTAACATTTGTGTGAGAAATTACTTCCATTTATAATCTTTAAAATGTTTAGCCCCATTGATGCATTGCTTAATGACAACACTTTTTGCATGGACTTGTCGCAGACATCGGAGGGAATGCAAGAAGTTTATTAACGTCAAGTATATTGTGTGAGTATTTTTCAATGCATTTGTATAGCAGGTGTAATAAAAATTGCTTGTGATGGTATGAAAATGTAGCCAAACTTACACCAAGTTACAAATTAGTAGAATGACAACACTTTTTGCATGAAATTGTCGCAGACATGGGAGGGGATACAAGAAGTAGATTAACGTCAAGTATATTGTGTGAGTATTTTTCCATGCATTTGTATAGCAGGTGTAATAAAAATTGTTTGTGATGGTATGAAAATGTAGCCAAACTTACACCAAGTTACAAATTAGTAGAATGACAACACTTTCTGCATGAACTTGTCGCAGACATGGTGTGACGGGGCTGCTTCTTGTACGTCGCCGTTGTGGTGTTTATATATAGTTGTTAGTTACAATGTCCCTGTTCGGGGACGCCATAATGTGATGGGGTCCTCGTCGTCGCTGTGTTGTTTGTTGTATGTATGTTGGAAGTACGTCGCCGATGTCCCTGTTCGCGGCAACAGAATGTGACGGGGCTGCTTCTCCTCTGTTGTTGTTATTTATTTGTATATATATGTATATATAGGTTATGATGTTACGATGTCCCTGTTTGCGGCGCTAAAATGTGACGGGTGTCCTCCGTCTACGTCGCCGATGTAGTTGTTGTTGATTCGGGGACGTAACTCTCCCCCCGTTGCAAATGGCAATTCATGAAGCGAGTGCTCGCCCAGAGTTAGTTGAGGTGACTTTTCTATCTACGTATTAGGCATTACCGCTTGCCCTCTGTGTGAGTAGTAGTACTTGGCCCGGCACTTTGCCTACCTTAATCACCGGCTATATGGTTATGAATATCTACTGGTTGTTTACTACTAAATTAAAAGGCAGCATGCCAACAAAGAAAGAAAATAAAGCTAAGTTCGACTAACGAATCCGCACTCTAAGGCTTCACAGCCCCTCTGCCCCGTCTAACACGTCCTCCTCCTGCCGCCATGACGCCCCAACTAACCACTCAGCCGGCCATCTCCCGGCGACCGGTCACTAGCTCCGATGGATCACAACTAACTTTCCTGGGCGGACACTCGTACTTACTCGGCCGAGCGGCGGAGGGATACATCAGGATCCAACTTGCCTAAAAAGCTGGTTAATTGACGTTTATAACCTAAAAATTGTACATAACATAGATACTGATAAATTTACAAAGCATTTAATTCCATTATACCAGCTAAATATTCATTAGTTTATTAATTGGGGATGTGCAGCGTCATCAATCTGTCGCGGATCAACACCTTCACGGAGTTTTGCGCCCAACACTACCACCCACGTTGATCGAGAAACGCCCTACAGAGCCCCGGCATTCCAGCACGTCCCTGTACGTGCCTCCAAGCGAGTGAATTCTGACCTGCCTGCCAGATAAATCCGTCCAAAGCACAGGCTAGCTCAGAGCTTATTTGAAAGTTCAAAAGCCAGCACTTCTCTGTACGTGCTTCCAAGCAAGAGAACTACGACTAGCCTGCCACTTAAATCCCATTCCAGGAGAAGCAAGCTAAGGGGCTACTTGAAATTTTAAAAATCCAAACAAGGCAAAATATCAGAAAAGTTTACTTAGAAAAGTTGCTAGAAATTAAATTAGCTTTAAATTGAATCCAAACACGACATAAATCCGATAAAATTGACACGTAAAATTAAATACTTTTCTCTTGCTTTAAAGTTAAATTTAAAATTAAAAAGAAAATTTTAATGTAAATTTTTCTACTCGCATTCCTAATTAATAGGTTGGATCCCGCCGTATACATCCTTATACATGGTTAAGTTGGCCTACTTAATTTGTTATAAACAGAGAAAAAAATATTAAGACAAAAAAAATTGAAATTACTGTATGATAAGAGGCCAAGTAAGTGCTACGTGCCAGTGCACGTCACAATGGGAGGGGATGCAAGAAGTTTATTAACGTCAAGTATATTGTGTGAGTATTTTTCCATGCATTTGTATAGCAGGTGTAATAAAAATTGTTTGTGATGGTATGAAAATGTAGCCAAACTTACACCAAGTTACAAATTAGTAGAATGACAACACTTTTCCATGAACTTGTCGCAGACATGGGAGGGGATGCAAGACGTAGATTAATGTCAAGTATATTGTGTGAGTATTTTCCATGCATATGTATGGCATGTGTGATCAAAATTGTTCGTGATGGTATGAAAATGTAGCCAAGCTTACACCAAGTTACAAATTAGTAGAATGATAACACTTTTTGCATGAACTTCTCGCAGACATGAGGGGGGGGGATACAAGAAGTATATTAACGTCAAGTATATTGTGTGAGTATTTTTCCATGCATTTGTATAGCAGGTGTGATCAAAATTGTTTATGATGGTATGAAAATATAGCCATACTTACACCAAGTTACAATTTATAAGGCCTACTTTTTAAATGTATGGTGCATATTGCAAAGAAGCTAATTTTAAACTGAGATATTGTGACATTGATGCCACTTGAGTTTTTGGTTTTTTTAAGGCTTACTTGTTAATGAGTGCTGATAGATACTACTTTCATATGCCAATTCCTTCAATTTCTTTGGGCTGTTCTGTTGCAAGTATCTGTATTTTATTACATTTGTTAATGAGCCCTGAGGCTTTACGAGGGTAAAAAAAACTACACATTGATTTACCATACATTGTCATATAAATGTGTAGTAAGTTATCAATCAAATATCAGACAAAGTAAATTTAGAATATTATAGGAATACTGATATTAAGCAGACATTTGTCTTATATATATCTCGGATCGTATATCAGTTCAAAAATAAATTGCAATTGATGAGAAATAAAAATTTTTGTAGTGACTATTTTTTGTTCCCGAAAACGTGTATTTCTTTTTAAATGTGATTAAAATCTCTAATATTTTTATCAAACACCGTAAAAAAAAAATCAGATGTTCAAGGGTGTTAACAGCAGGTGTTGTACCCAACAATCACAAATTGACAGACTTCCATTTACAAATATTTACAGACAATACTGTAATGGGAACAGAGGGTCATAATGCAAATTCCCCACCCCATTTCCAAGTTTCACCTGTGAGAAGTAATTTGTACCATCCCTGTATTGTAGAGCAATGTCTGGTCCAGGGCAATGTATATATCAGAGCTTTATCACAGTTCCCCCCCCCCCCCTCCTTATATCCAGCAAACCTTTGAAAGTTCAGCGCAGTCTTTAGAGTTGCATCAAAACCATAACACTTGCTTGCAAGTTATGCAAACAGCTTGACTCACTGCAAATCATATGGCAGTCAAGCAGTTTTCGTTACTGAGTCATGATCTGTAGGTAAGCACATGTCGCAGAAGACAAAAGTATAAAAAATTTGTGCCAATAGATAATAGTTGGTATTAAAATAGCACTACATATTAGGCCTGTTATGAAAAAATGATCAGGTATTAGATTTAATGCTGCAAACTGGTTTGTATTTTTTATATTGTTGCCCCTTGTCTCTCTTTGATGCCGTTGTTCAGGGATGCAAGTCACAGATTCCCATGTGCAGCCCCTCTCTTTTTTGCTTTCCAACTGAAAATCTTTTGTATGTCCCGGTTTACAGCAAGCTTTTGGAAATTAATTGCAGAAGTAAAATGTCTTCCACCTCACTTATATAGGATCTAAACAGGCCTTCTTTTGAAATTTTAATGCCACTTCTACCCTTTTAATTAAATAACTAAGACAACATCTGGAGAACATAGTGGGGTTGCAGACTGAGCTTTGTAGGTAGTTGAGGCAATGGAATTTACTGACGGAGCAGTTGGTAACTGTGAAGGAGGTTGGAAGTTTAGGAAAAGTTGGGGAAATAAGTAAGAGTGTAGGATGGACTGGGCAGTTACTCAACTTCAAGTAATAAGTTACCAAATAAGTACCTAGCATGTGGACATTTAAAGCAGTTGCATTGGCAAATTAATTTAGGAGATGATCTAAAACCTCAAATAAAGCCAGTAAGCAAGTCAGGGTTTCGAGATAACGGGAATTCAAAATAATTATACAGATTCTACACAGTTACAAGAGCAGTACATTTTAATATATCATCATATTTATACTTAACGTTTCAGTTTCAGACTTCTTTCATATTTTGAACGCAGTGTGTTCAGTTTCACTTCCTTGTGGTTTTGGTAACCTTCTGTATGCCTACAGATATCCCTCCCCACTTAGCTTAGATCGACTAACAGCAAATTACCCTTACTTTTGTAGCTGAAATTCTGCCTTACTCAGGCTACTGTTGTGATTTATTTTAAATACCTAGGCCCATTGTAAAGTTGAACACTGTGCAAGGTTATACAATCTGCATTACTTTCAGCCACATTGCCTAACAGCATTGCTCACTTTAGGTATTTCAGTGGCTGTTTACCCAAGCAATGTTTGACGTCAGTGTAACGTGCCTTTTATCACTTGCCCTTGCAGCCTTCATGGTAAAGTTATTGTCCTGGGAATTTCGATATAGGTTAGCCTAGGTCTTGAGAAGGATAAGTGTTTGTGGCTTTACTCAAAGGAGACATTCTAGGCAACTTAGGGCACCTACTTAGACATATGTAACTTTGTAATTTCAAACAGCAGTGTGTCCATGATATAGCCGACTTCTGTAGTGTGAAAGCAGGTAAGGGCTTTTAGATGGTGAAATCGAACATAGCCTCACTGTGACTTTTGTCAGTAACTTGACTGTTGTTGCAGAAAAAAAATTTCCTGTTGTTAGATTGCTGATAAAAATCTATTAAGTTACAATTTAATGTTGAATATATCTAGTAGGCACAGCAATCCTGAACATTAGCCTACACACTATAACAATTCGTAACTTGTAACCTTACAACTTCAAAAACAAGCAATAGCCTGTTATTAGAACAATCAAGAAGTACAAATTTGCGACTTCAGCATAGTTAATAGTTCACTACAGGTTTGAAATATGTGCCAAACTATTTATTTACTTACTTTATTGTGTTACAATTAAGTATCCAGCTTCCAAACTATACAAAAAACAACCTTAAAGTTCTCACATGCATTCACGAGTCATTTCGCATACATTATAGCTTTAAATAACACTTTACCCTGTTTGTGACACGAAGACCATAGTTCCAATATTTTATAGAAGATAATTTCGTTTCAACGCTTTGTGGAAACAGTTTCGTATCACTTGAAAATTCGCGGGATGGTTTGGATGTTTACATTGTGAGACGACTTTATTTTACTCTGAAACCACAATAATTTTGATGTCAAGGACGTTTAAAAAATTACTGCTCATCCAGCTATATCCCTATAGTTAGCCGATAGCAAAAGTACACTAAAATTGCTGTTACAACCGTTTAAATTAATATTTATTACAGCACGATTCTCCGTAAGACACAGTGTTTTTTGGTTCTGTTTTGCCAACCATTCAATGGCGACCGAGGCCAGACAAGCCACGCCCCCTAGCTTCAAAGTTTTGTACAGGGAAGAGCTGCCTTGCCAGCTCCTCCCCTTCTTACCTCCATGACTTGTGTACATCTGTGGTAGATGCAACTCTATAGCTCATTGGGTAGATGTGAACCTCTGATTTTTTTCTTAAAATACTTAAGACTTGTTTTAGAACGTTGTCTTTTTCATGCCTGTAAGCATTCGCAATTTTCTTTTTACCTGTACCAGGTATTCGTTGACATTACCAGCTTTTTTATGGGGGTTAGTACCAGGATTTTGAAGTTACCATCTAACATCCCTGCGATAGACTACTCGAGAAACTTAGAATAAAGTCCCTGTTCTTCTACGGGCGTGCACCTGGGTGTGGAAGTTGTAGTTACATTTGCCGCCTGAACACTTTGGTTGTATCAACCAATACGTCATTTTTGGTAAGAAAAACGCGTTGTTGCAGTTTGGGTGTAGACCACGGTCGTAGAAGAACAGGTCTGGACACTCGCCTATCTAACAATGTATTTAGCTTGACCCCCTTGTTGTTTGGCTATAGTTCGTCAAGTTACCGAGAATGTCGTACTTTTTGGCGCTGTTTTCCGGACGGTCGGACTCAAACTCCGTCCACTTTTTTCCATTGTTGAATTTATAAAGTAAATAAAGATTGCTGGAGCCATTTCTTAAATCTGTGCGCGAAGAAAGTATTTCATAAATCGATAAAAAAATACGTTTTGATAAATTGTTTATCTTAGCGGAAAGTAAGTAGACGGAGTTAAGTCCGACCGCCGTAACATCAGCGCCAACAAAACACAATATTCTCGGTAACTTGGTGAACTACAGCCAAACAAGGGGGTCAAATATCCAGGCGAGTGTCCAGCTTCTACGGCCGTGGTGTAGACCGACTCAACAAAGCTCGTATGTCATATAAATAAAAATGAGTGTTTTAATGTGTTATGTCACTTTACATTTATATTTAAACGTCTCGAAATCCTCTTTTCTCTAGCAGTTTACTCGATAATTACGCTACGTTACTTTTCTCTACTTAAGTTGCACGTCTGGAACCAGAGTATATGAAAAGAAGGAAATGTTCGGTTTAAAATCATGGCAGCACTGTAGGTTCTTCCAGAAGTTATGAAGCGTTTTATGTTTTACACAGTTATTGATTGATACGTAAAACGTTATATCGTCGTTGATAACGTGTATTTCGCTGATGTGCGTTACGTTTTCTGCTGTTAACTTTTTCGGTACTGCAGTAAAACTTACAGTTTAGTGAGGATTTATTTACGAAAGGTAAATATTGTTTTGTTTATTTTATGGCATTTATTAGTTACTTCTGTTTGGTCTTGCCAGCCTTTTCCTGGGTTTTATTTGCTAGACGTGCTTATTTGTCTAATGGCGAAACTGTTCTGTACTCTTTGTAAATCTAAATACGCAACATTAATCTGTTTTAAAACGTGAAATAATATTTCCAGGAATAGTTTATAATATTTTAATTCTTCTAGCTTATTTTAAATTTTGCCCAGTTTATTTATTTATTTTTGATGAGGCATCTGGAGTTCCGTGTTGGTTAGGAACAGGGGGTTACATAGGTGTGCACATGTAACCTATTTTTTGGGTGTAGTAAAATAAAATTTTGGAATTAAAGACAAACTGCAATTCAGCTGCTATCAGTTATGTGTTGCTGGAACTAGAATGTAACAGCAAAGCAACATCCCTCATTTTAACTCGCAGCAATGAGATGGAACGACGCCGACCTGAAAGGCAACATGACATGGACAATCTCACCGTCTCAATATAGCAGGGCCCTTACCCTGACACTAGCAGCTGGAGCAGCATTGTTGTGTCCCCCCCCCCCCCCAATCCATCCCTTCCATTCTCCTTTTCACAGAAGTTGGACCCAGGAACCTCTTTGTAGATGCCAACGTGGTCTGTCCTTCCTTCTCAACTCTGACCTTCTTTGGCCGAATACAGAAACGTCTTCGATGGTTATCCACTCACCGAATGGCTGTTCTATGAAAACTACTCTGCAGAGACGTCTTTCGGTGGCTGGTTGACCACTGGATATGATGGCATTTGTACCAGTTGAAAGTAAATGAACTCTGAAAATTATTCGAAAGCCTATCCAGTTTGAAGTAAACAAAACATTTTTAAATTTTTCATATTATTATTAATTTTAAACATTTTTATATGTGCTTGTAAAGTATATAAAACATTCTTGCCACTTGGCAGAACCGTAATTTGAACATTCTGTAAAATTTATTTGGAAATAAACTTTTGTGGGTTAAAAACTGTTTCACCCATGATTACATAATCACAGTGCATTGTTGTGTTGCACCAATTATAATAAATGGTGGGTTATAAATCACGTTGAAGAGGTTTTTTATTTCTTTGGATTATTGGAAAATGAAATTCAAGTTCCGGGAATATATATCCTAATTGTGGCAGACCCATTTTATTTGTATCGGGACAGAGAATTTGAAGTGTTGTTTTTTCACAAACCATTGTTAAATATGTGCTATATCCTCATGTATAACATTTGGAGGGTTTTCAAAATTGTGGTTTGCCAATCCCTGCAATGATAAAGTTAATTATAGCTTTGCGATGTTATGCTTCAGGTAGCTTTCAGGTTAGTGCACGTGTCTGTTGTAACCTAAAAACTCAGCAATATGCACCAAACTGCAAAGCATTTATGTTTGTGATTACCACTCATGTTCCCATATTTAAACAGAAGAATAATAGCGAAGACAAACATGATCTGCAGAGTGTTTTTGCTCCTAAGTGTATCCAACACACTACGATGTTGGTATCTTGGACACTGCAGTATTTTAAAAATTTGGATTTTATCTGCAGTATTTTTCGCTGCAAGGAAATACTATTACTGGTGTATCTAATCTTACGTTTAAATATGTAATTACAGTAGAAATGGCCGGTGAGTAATTTTACTAACATTTAAACTTAAAATAGTGCTATAAAAATGTTTTTTCGTATGAAGAATGCTTAAGTATGATAAAATAATAACTTGTTCATATTTGGATACACCAGCTTACATTGTACGCTGTAAGCATCTTGTCAACTTTTATCATAAATGTGTTTGTATGTGTTAGCGACAAAGACGTATGCACACAGGATGAGTCAGGATGGAGTGCGTTAATTTTCCTGGGTAATAGCTCACAATAAATCATATGTAAAACATATTTAGGTTAATTTTTCAAAATTAGGGTAACAAGAAAGATACATGGACAAATTCTGTGTTGCTCCCGTGTTACCCCTTATTAAAATAACATGCAATTTGGTCCGAGGTAAACACGGGACTTGTCCGTGTTACCCTTGGCCCAAAAAGCATGTTACCTTATGGGAGAAGCACGGAAGCAACACGGAAATCTCCGTGTTACTTCGCTCCAAAACACACGTTATATTACGGTGTGCGCACTCTACAGGTGACCGCAGCGGGTCCGGGTTTTAGAGCTACGCGTGTAATGAAGGTAATTACTTCCTATAAAATTCACATTAAATTCTAGCTAGGAGTTCTTGCAGTTTTTATTTTTCATACTGCTTGCAAAGGTGTAGTGTCTATGAGCGCTCGTAGAATGTGGGTTGACTCGACGGGCTGCAAAGTGTGTGGAAAAATTTAATTTCCGTTTCCTGAATGTGCAGCCAGTTTTTCCATTTCCTGAATGTACAGTCAGTTTTTCCAGACCTCAATACATTATTAATGAGTGTTTCAGTGGTTTCTCTTAATTTTATCGCCCCAACATAAAATAATACATGGCGAAAATTGTGACAGTTGAATGGGTAAGACAACATGGAAGATGACCATGTTACCTCCATGTTGCCTTGAACCGAAACGCATGTTATCTGATGAGGGTAACACGGAAGCAACACGGACTCTGTCCGTGTTACCTCGGACCTAACCACAAGTTATCTTAAGGGTAACATGGAGGCAACACGGAATATCTCCATGTTACCTCCGTGTTTCTTGTAATAGAAGCTGTTGTTACCTTATATCACAGAAACACAAGTAAAATCATATTTTACATATTATATATTAAATTATATATTACGCTGGCATATTATATTACAAATAGCATTACATATTTACAATTAACTTTATATTTAACAGAAAAAATTAGACAAAATAACATTCTTATAATCTTACACGTGTGTCATTTACAATGTCATATCATTTACTACTTGGTACGGTTGTGTGCAGTATGGAAGTCCGTGGCAGAGGACCCCACGTTCTTGGGGGAAGGCTTCATGGTGGAGCCGAGCCACAACAAGCCGATGGTGAGTTTGTTGGTGGATTACCATTCAAAGATCCCCAGTATCACGGGTGTGTTGGAAGAGGAGGCGTGCAGGCAAGAGGAAGGGGTAACGTACTCAAGTACCTTTCAAAAGAGGACGAGCACATATATTTCAAGAACATTTGTGAGCAGAGCTTCCACTTCGCGTACAGAAGCCGAAAATGGGCGAGCAGCACAGAAAAGTTTTCCTATTGTGATCCCTTTGTCCTGCAGCACAGCAATTCTTTAAACCTTTTTAAGAAAATTCACTACGAAACTACAGCCAAAAAAAATGTGAGGCGTTTTTTGCAACCACTTGCGAGCTCTCCCTTAGGGTGGCGTATGGGAATATGTGTTTGGTTTAACGAGAACCTATACTGTCCCCGTAGCACAAGGCGTCATCTCCTACTGTATGGAGAGTTTGCTTCAGAAGGGATGCAATTTGTGGAACAAAAATTCTTTGGTAATGATCTACGTGATGTGTTCATGGTTCCCAGCTTTAAATTTTATGCACTTGCTGAGTTGGACAACGTATGCCACAACTTCCTTCACATAGACGGAATAACCATGGACCATCTTGGGAGCATTATGCACATCCTTGAGCGTTTGCTTCACTGCCAAGAGTTCGCCACTGATGTTAAAGTCTGAATGTCTGAGGCGAATTACCTTCAACGGCCTTATAATTGTAGTCTCTTACACTGACTATCATTCACGCATCCCAACTATCTTTGCGTCTAAACTGTTGCACTTTGCCTGCACTCTGAGACTTCTTAGAGCAGGCCTTTCAGGAACACCATGAGCGTAATGAGTAAATGCGGGAAGAAGCAGAAGATGACCACAGAGTAGTATAGCTTGTCGATAGCCAGGGAACAAGGTCCAGCGATGAATTGGAGCCACTATAAAGCTGAGGTGCAAGAGAAACTTGTGTTAACGACGCCATTACCGACATTTCGGACCACTAACAAAATTATGTCATAGAATCCTTGCTGCCAGAAGGGAATCAATGTCTGTTTACATCAGAGAATACCTGGGAATGTGTTTCACCTACAAGTATGCTGATAATGTAATTCTTAATTATTATATTGGTGGTCGTTACACGTTCCATTCTGTGTTAACATTCTATGCTCATTAGTATTATTTTACATACATTTGAAACATGCCATTGCTCTCATTGTCTGTTACAAATTTGATAAGACAATTAATACTAACAGTAGTTACATTTTACTTTATGTTATGATACTTACTGTCCGAAGTAATTGGGCTTTGTGTTTGTGTGTGTTACAGCCAACATGAATGCATGGTCTCGGTTCATTGACGACATTGGTTGTAGTGCTAAGATCCCGTGGCATGTCCGCGTGCTCTTGTGGAGGAGTTAACTTCAGCCCAGTTGTTCATCACCCTATACAACCAGACCAGTCTTTCCATTCTCCTCATGTCCCTAAACTGTTTCCATCCTAATTCCTTCATCATCACGCAAGACCTAAAGTTCCTTTCCTCCTCATCAGCCTGACCCTGACCTTTTCACTTAGTGACCCATCTCCTGCCCTTCTCCAGCACTTGTACCTCCACCTCCATGTACGAATCCCACTCCGTGGCAGCATGTTCCAATACTGGACTAACCATCGTGCAATATGCCTTTCTCTTCACTTCAACATTAACTCCCTTCAACATCCTTCCCAGCAGTCCTAAAGCTCTTCTTCCCTTCTTAACCACTCTGTCCACTTGCTTTGTCTCCCTTAGATCAGCCTGCATCACAACCCTAGATGAGCATATAATGTCTAGAAAACACTATTTTATACTTTCTTGTGGGTATATAATTGCTTATTTCCTTTATGTAAGACTATTTTCAGCAAACTGATTTTTCAAAAGAATTTGTTTTTTTTTTTTCCCCTACAAATTACTGCCGTTGTAAGGTACCTGACTTGCCAGCCACCTATTTATCATTCTTTCTTGCCTCCAGATTGGTGGGATGTCCCTGAAATAGGAAGGAGAGTGTGGACCTGCCCGATAGTGTGGTCAGGGCATATCGCTGGTAATTGTGTCGCCTGATAATACCATGGTTGCCTGGCTTATCCTGACCTTATGTCTAATGTAAAATGGAGAGATGAACTTGTGATTATGCATGTCATAGGTCTATGTGTTTTCTCAGTAATCTTCTGATAAGACATCCAGAAGATAGACTCATGTGCAAATCATTTTTAGTAATTTTATTTATGGCTGTGAGATATAATTTTAAGCACAGGCCTAACTGGGTTGTTCATAGTGATGACTGTTTTAGTTCTAATTACTATACTAGTATAATGACTTATAGTTTTTTATTTTAATTTGCACTAATGTAATGATGGATATTTGAGACTGAATGAAGGGTTATTTTATTTGTTGAGATTTATTTAAATAGTTCTGGGGTAAACCTAGTTGTTAATGTACTGGCCGTTTGTGTTTTGTATCCTTCTGCCGGCTAGAGGATGTTTGTAAATAAATATTTGTCTTTATAGGCAGATAATTTACCGTTGACCGGAGGAAGATTAATGCCTCAAAGTTAAGAGTCGGCGATTTTAAATTCAGAATCTTTAATTGGAGAATTTTTTTTTTTATTTTCTTCAAGTAAAGTAGTTCCCGGAAGGCCGGCAGGCAGGTGGCAGGCCTGGAGGCTGGCAGCGTGTCTTTTGTAGTTGGGGCGGCGTGGAGCGAGGCTCCAGCAGGCTGTATGCTGCTGGGACCTGAGAGATCCGTGTTTTGTTTGATGGTATTCAGACCCAGTGAGCCGGTAAAGTGAGCTGTGCAGGACGTTCTGTTGTACTAAGTTCCGCTGCGTGAATTCAAGGGATTTTGTTGTCCGTGTGTGAGATGATAATTTATTTTCCTTGTTACTGCGACCACGTGCGATTTTGTAACTCGGGGCATCGAGAGACTAAAAGGGCTTTCATATCATTGGGATTGGTAGCCCAGAACATCACAAAAGGAACTTATTTTATACACCCGACTCGCCGACTCGTAACTCTGGGCAAGGTCAAGTGTGTGTGTGTGTGTGTGTGTGTGTGTGTGTGTGTGAAAAAATTGCAGTGTCGGGACTTCATCACTACCGTACCTTTAAGCTGTGTGCCATGTTCTAAAGACTTAGTTTAACTTGTATGAACTGTTCAAACTGAATCATTTCACTAATAAAAAGCACTACAGCAAGAACGTCATCGTTTTCCTCTATCCACCTGCATATCTACGACACCCACATTTGCCCTAGATAAAGATCTTGGTTCCTACAAAAAAAGCTACGCCGAGGCCATTCTAGCTTCTCAAAGTGTTGTGTAAGTTGCGTACCATTACATAAAGTATTGCCATAACATGGGGCCTCAGGCGGAAATATAGTACGGAAGAGTGTGCAGCTGGATGCCACGTCTTAGGGACTCGAACCAGCAACCTTATTTCTGGCACTACGAGCGGTTGACAGTCCATCTTATCTTCTAGGTGACTATAATGAGACAGCCCTGTTTGGCTCGTTACAGTGCTCTATGATGTCGTCCAGTTGGCCTTCTTTTCACTGTTGTTGTGAAAGTGGGAGGGGGGGTTGTAACGCCATCCTACTTGCTCGTTTACGTTTCATTGACTGCGGCACTCTCAGAACACACTGTTTTAAATCAGGGCCGTAGCAAAGTTTCTGGGGACCTGGGGCAGGAAGTTGTTTGGGAGCCCCTAAAATGTGAATAAAAATTTTAAAAAATTACTTGCCTACCATTAAGGCAAGGGGCCCAGGACATTCTACCCCTTTTGCTTCCCCCCCCCCCAACCCCCCGTGCTGCGGCCCTGTTTTAAATACGCAACTTCTACGGTCAAACGAAACTATAATACCAGGCATTGCAACATAATATGTTACAGTAGGTATGTCAATACAAGCCAGAAGTTAACTTGAGGAGTACAATAAAAGTTGAATTTAACTTTTGTGCATTTTATTAATGTTCATATATTTTCAGCATAATGTCCTATCTCAGGAAATATTTTTCTGAATTTCGTCATAGCCTATTAAGGGCAATGGAGCGACGGATTTTTTTTTAAATTTTCGATTGTTGTTGCATGGCATAAGAATCAGAGAAAAATTTCAAGTAGACTGACCTTGAAAAAATATTTTTTAGAATTTTTTTAACGAAGTTATGACCACTTTTTTGGAGTTTTCTACATTCATGTAAATATCGGAAACTACAAAAAATTGGGCGGGATGACATCGTAGAATATCTCGTTAGGTATGATACTTCGGCCTAAAACCATTTTCGAAAGTAATAGATAAATATATTCATAAAAATTGCAGTTTAACTT
>PNEQ01114509.1:0-42904 GCA_003012365.1 Medauroidea extradentata | reverse complement strand
CTTTCTCTGTTATACCAAATATTCGTAAGCTGTTACGCCTTTGGTATTGTTCGAGGTCGTCGTCTTTTTTTGTGCACTCACATTTCAGACGGTTGATTTCTGCCTCTAGATCAGAGTATTGTTTCTTTAACACTTCACACGCGTTTGTATTGAAGCCAATGTTGGCTTCAAGGCGTTCAATCACTTTTTTCGTTACTATATCCGTAACAGCTTCAGCAATTTGTTTCACTATATCACTACTACCAAGAGTTTCTTCTACGGTTTTCCGTATTGTTGATGCTAAATCTTCGCTCTGTCCACCCCTGGCTGCAGACGCTTTCTTTTCTTCTGGCTTCATGTTGGTCTGTGGAAGTGCGCGTCACTATTTTCTTCGCTTAGTTATTCAATTTATCAAATAATTTGAGAGATATACGCGTATCACTTCACCTGCCACTTATACTGTTAGAAGAAATAGTTTACTGTTTGTTTGCCGTTAAAAATAACACCTTCAGAGACACTTTTAACAGGAGCTCCACACGCGTGCTTTCACTCAGCCGCCATCTTCGACTAACTCCTTCCGCGACTAGACAACAAGTACAACCAACTCTGTCCGCATCCGAACAAGTAAATTTGGCCGACCCCACCGAAGCTTGCTCTCTCCCTGCAGCGCCTCTAGCGGCCACCCAGCGCACCAAGGTAAAAACGTAACGGAAAATTAATACTGAATTAAATATAATAATAAATTATAAACTTTTATACTTTTAAACTACTTGAAAAGTAAAAATATTCTTCTGAAAACCATAATTACATAATAATTTACAACATAATTTTAAATAAATTTGAAGTACGTGTCCTCCCATTGGCCCAAGCCAGCCCGCGCAAACATATTACTGTCTCTCTTGCACACTCAACGAGCGGCGGCGCACGTGCACTTTGTGAAAAGTAAAAGTATTAGAAAAACCGTTAAAAATCTAAACATACCGATTCCAGGAACTGGGTAGGCACACCTGTGCCATCGAACTACACTAGCCAACAATACACCCAGCCCTGAGTTACAATACAATAACAGTTAAGCTGCAAATTATAATATTAAATTTAAATAAAAACACAAAGTTGCCTCAGCCTAAACAAACCAAATTAAATACATATAAAATTTAACAATTTCAAAACTGATACAGATAAAATGCCAAACAATACCTTACCAAACTCCTGTCAACAATACCTCAAGATAATTAAGTAGATAATAGCTAATTCAATAAATCAAACATAAGGAAATAATTAAAATAAAAACAAGACATGAAATAATAAAGGTCTAAGTGGTAAGTGGACCGCTTCACAATACCTAATGTTTATAAGTATTCTGGGCCCATAACATGTTGAGTTCTGTTGTACTGGTGAATGAAATTGAATCTATATGGAAAGTTTTTAACACCATTTTATTTTGTCATGCTATGTCTTACAGACAGTTATTTTCTGCATAGGTATAATATACATTCATAGACTATTTGCAGAACATAGAACTTCGCAAATAAAGTCGTTACTTCCTCGATGACAACTATAAAATATTACATGAAATTTTTTGTTTCTTAACATTTCTCAATTTAATATCTATACAGTTTTTTAGGTTGTGTTTGTGCTTTGTTTACAAAACTGTTTTTTATAACAGATGTTTGACTGGAGAAGTAAGAACTGAAGTGGCAGTCCAGTCCGTTTTATGTAAGTCGTCACTGGGTATTAATACTGCTATAAAATAAAAGTAAAATATAAATTTTAAGTAACCCCCAACATAAAAAATCTCTAAAAAGTAAAAAAATTAATTTTTTCACTTGACCTTTTTTTAACTTCATTAAAAGTACCTACATATTAATATTTTGATGAAGCGCATCAAGTAAGAGGACCGCTATGCGAAGAAGTAATATTAGGTAGAAAAAAATAGAAAATATCTACTAGTTTCAAATTGTATGTATGAACTTAGTTTTGTACGTCAGTCTTACAAGGTCTACTAAGTTCATGCAGGTTTCGATATTGTATACTTGATAGCAGCACGCGATGCACGATATCTGGCAAGGGGGGTGGGGTCGTCACAGAATGTGGCGATCCGAACGGGCAGGCACGTCAGGGCTGATGTCGTTGACGGTTGTGTCTATTTTGCGAATTTTCAGAGTAAATTAATCGAGACTGAATACTAAACTGTTGGTTATTGTTGTTTTGTTACATGCCAACGTTGCTTACATAAAGTAAGTTGTCATGTAATCCATACTTTTATCATTATCAATATTCTTTTTATTAGTATTTTTTTATTTTATTTAATTAGGGGTCCTCTGACGTGACGATGCTCATCATCAAAATATTAATAGGTACTTTTAATAAAGTTTAAAGGCCAAGATAAGTTAAAAAGTGTTAAACATAGGGATTGGGAGAAAAACTAAAAAAGCTCAAAATGAAGTGAAAAGGTGCAAATTAACGCAGCCTGAAGATTACACTCCTAAAATACAACAGTTTTTTCTCTGTAAATCTACTCGAATGGCTGAACTGCGCAGTCAAGAAATTCCACAAGACAGACAGCGTCGTTTGGAGAGGTATGCGTTGACTAAGACTTTGCGGAGATCTAAAGAAAGTTACGTAAAACATAGTTTACGTCGAACAATGAATGCTAGATATACCAGTTTTTCATGATCTAATGAAACTCTATAAAGCAACGTTTAAGTGGCTTTAAGTCATGTAAATGTTTGCTGGGTGTTGCTAGTATGTTGTAATTTGTGAACTTAATCAAAGAAAGTAATTCAATAATCATCATGACAAATCTGCTTTAGTTGAACTGAAATGATTACGTAGCTGCATTCAGTGCATCGTTGTTAAGTACTAGAAAAGAGCTCATTATCTTTAAATGGCTGAACAGATTTCCTTCAATCATAGTTAAGAAACATCTCAATTACGTCAGGTTTCAAACAAAAGAAACTGCATCAACCGCTGGAGGAGTTGGCTCTGGTCGTATTCGGGCAACTGGGAGCGTATGTCTTCTGGGTGGATGATTTGGGTTGGCGCTTCTAGTGGTGGCATGTCCCAGTGCAGGGTGTGTCGCGTCTTGGTTCCCAGGTGTAGCTGGCATTGGCCGCAGTCAATAATACGCTGCTTATCTTGCAGCCAAAGTTGTCCCGGTACCATTTCTTCGTCCAGTTCGGGTGTGTCTAGGAAATTGGTGTCGGCAGTCCCTGTAGGCGTGGTTAGTGGTAGGATGGCTTCGCTGTCCAATGGAAGGAAGGTCTGGCTTCGAGCCAGCTGGGCTGTCTGCGTTGTGGGCATCACCTCATTCTGCCTCTTCGAGGGTTAGGACTGCATCCGTACAAAATTTGCTGTGGCTGCAATGTCCAGGGTGGCAAGGATTTCTTGTTGGTCCACTCCACGCCGATCCATATTTGGGGAAGTCGGACTGGTTGCTTGTCGCTAGGGGCCTTCAGGCCGTAGACCCTTTGTTGTGGGCTGGGCTGGCGGGTCTGTTCCTGTTCCCGGCCATGGATTTTCTCGCCGGAGGTCCTGTGTTCCTCTCTTGGATCCTGGTAGGTCGGTAGCTGGCTTGCTTGGCCTTGTAGACATCACAGTCTACATGGAAATGTCTTGCAGGGCAGTACCAGCATTTAGGTAGTGTTGGTCCAGGCGCTGGCTTGGATTTCTCGGGTTGGGGCTTGGTTTCAGAGCTCTTGGCGGTGGCTCTGCACTACTGGACGGTCTGGGCCCTGATCTGTTGAGCTCCAAAACTTTGGTCCTTTCGATTAACTCTTCAAGGGTGGTGGGCCGAGGGTTCCTCAGGAATGACCTCAGAGTGGACTGGAGCATCTCTATGATGATGGAGACATAAGCTTCTTATCCTCTCTCGGGATGTACACAATTGTACATTGGGGTCTTTTTGCGGACGAATACTTCTGCATCTTCTTCGGCTCGCTGGTTGATGCTGTAGAGGTCACGGGTCAGTGGATTCATCGCCTCTGTGCCTGTCAATCTGTCCTTGAGCTGGGTCCAGGTGGCAACATACTCGCCGTACTTGTCCCACCAGGTAAGTGCAGGTCCTTGTCGCTGGAGGCGAACTCGCTGTACCCAGTGCTTCTGAGGGATGTGGTTCTGGCGTAGTTCCTCTTCACACTCTTGTAGGAAGGAGACTGGATTCTCGTGGGGTTTTCCAGAGAACTGTGGCAATAGGAGGCGCTCCGGGTTGCCTCTCTCGGGTGGTGTTTCTGCTCGGCGGGTCTCAGGTCGGGCCTCTGAGGCTGTTATCTTGCACACATGGCAGCGGAATGAGAGCCCTTGAAAGTCTCGGGGCTCGTCCAGCCATCCTAGGCAGGCATAGTGGTAGACCAAGGGGCAGGTGATGCACTGGATCTGGTAGTTGCCTGCGCCGCGGCACTGTGGTTGGGCACACTAAAGCTGTTACCACTTGCAGTCGGCACATCGGTACTCTAGGCCTGCTGTATTCTTCGTGGTGTCATTCCACTCTAGACAGGTATGGTGATACTCTTGGGCTCAGTGGGCGCAGGCGATGAGGGAAGTTCCTCTGCGGGTGCATGTACTGAGGGCGCACGGAGGCGCTGGTATGTCGTTCGTCTCCTCGTCGTCCATCTTGGGGTTTCTGGGCGCTACGAAGTTTTTTTTTTTCTGGAGATGACTTCAAAATCGCATGGGCTTCTCAGGAGTGGCTTTCACTGGTAACTTCTCCTGCATGAAGTCACTGCTTCGATCTTCGGCCCCACGTTGGGCGCCATGAGAGAAAAATTTGTCGCCACTCTGCTGGCAAAGGGGTTGGATTTAAGTTTCCTTCAGGGTTGCAATAAGGCTTGAGCATGAGAGTTCCCTGAAGGGGAGGAGAGGCTGCTAGATGTCCCGAGTAGAGTGGTTTCCTGGGCAGTCGACACAACACAGTCTCTACAGCAGAGCTGGAAAATTTTCACTTTTCATGAAGGGGGTAGGCGTGTTAACCACTCACCTCTTAAAAGAGCTCCCTCAGAAGGCAGTGTTTTTGGTCCGACACAGGCTTCAGCTCGAAGTCGGCTTCCCTCTTCAGTTGCTGGATGTGGGGGTGCGGCAAAGGTGCCGGTTTTTCTGATGACTTTATTGGGCTGATTAATGGCAGCTGAAGGCGTTGCAAATCCCTGAGGTTGAGACTGAAATTTTCGTGTTTGCGCCTAGGTGGTTTATTCTTAGTGTCTTTATAGCGACTGCGACTGCAAAGTTCTGGCAGAGTTACAGATTTCCCTGACGTTTTTTGGGGTTGGGGAATTACTTTCACAGGTATTTCATATTTCACTTACACTTGTAACGGCCTGTCGGTGCTTAGCTGCGGCCTCTGCCTTACGACCTTCAATGACTGCTCTCTCCACTGGTGAGATATTAATAATCAAACACACTGTATAAGACATGATTACCTTACTTCTAAAATGGAACTAAGAAAATACGTTTGAAATGTATATATTGTTATCCACTCGGTACACTTTACAATCACTGTCTTTACAATTCAGCTTTTTACACTTGTTAATACAATTCTGCTGCACACACAGGTCTTTATACACTACTGATTTACACAATGTTCACTATGCTCGACCGCGTGGTCACTTATACACGGAGCCCCAGAACTTCTCATAGACTTGACTCAACTTCCGCATCCAGCGGTCATAGATATGCACCTCGAGGCAACTAGTTCAACTCGCTGCAGGGTGCATTCCTTTATACTGCCTGCACGGCTAGGGCGCGTCTCCTTGACGAACTGCGCTTTCGGCACAAGAGTAGGGTAGGACCAGGCTTAGGCTCCCATCTCAGGAAAAAACCTGTATAGAGGATGGGTAGGCGGGTTTAGGCTCCCTTCTCAAGAAGCAACTCTTTCGACGTTAGGGGAGGTGTCTAGGCTTGCTCGGGGAGGAGGCCTGAGCCCTAGACTGACCATTTGGCTAGGGGAGCGCCCGCCATATATACTTCTGAGGAGGCCTTAAAGTACCGTTAGTGGGTGGTGAAAATTAGCTGCCGCTGGAGAGGAGGCCTTCTGCTGGCAAGCAGGTGCACCACTCCAACACTCACAAATCTCCCACACTCTACCAAAACATATGTGACTATTAAAACTTTGCTGCGGGATCATGAGAATGTCCGCGTCGCCAAAAGATAATAAACAAAGTACTAAAATAAATACACAAAATCAATAATATTACGTTTACATAAATTATATACACACTTTCTCTCTTAAAAGTTCATAATTTTGCCACCTGGCATTGTTTGCATAGCGTTCATCTGATTGTTTACATTTGTTATGGTGGGCGTGATTATATACATACAAGAACAGTAAATATAAACATCTCTAAACCTTTAGTTTTACGTTTTACGACAACACGGATCACAATACTGGATTTAGTGACACCTTGGGCAAAAACAAGGTAGGCCTAACTTTTACATGTTACTAAATTACGGGGCCGAGTGTAAAATATACACTAAGCACCTTGCAGGGTGCGTCAATGTTAAGCAGCCATCCTTATTTACCGCCTGATCTCTTTGTCGTAAACTATTGTGTGTTACCAACCACGCAACAGAAAACTTGCATACTCTCCTTAGGTAAATTTTGTGTTGGTATTCACAATGACGTAGTAAACTACCATAGTTGTGATAAAGTTTTTAAAAATCTAATTTGCCAGGTTGGGTGGTTCTTGATTTCTTTTTTTTAGGTTATACACAAATAAATCTGATATTTTCAATTAAGTAACATTCATAAATAGTACATAATATTTATATACATTCAAAGTCTATTATTATTATTATTATTATTATTATTATTATTATTATTATTATTATTATTATTAAAATGGTACACAACATTCTGCCACTCCTTTAGGTTAACATCAATCGTAAAAACTTTTTTTAGTGCAGAATAAAACATAGGTCATGATGCCACATATAACTGGTACAGTAAGAAACCTAGACTTAACCAAAAAAATTAACTTGAAACTTTAAGCTAAGAGGTCTAACTAAAACTAAATGTGTGGTATAATAAAAGTTGATGAATCGTAGCCATACGATGAACGTGCATACGAGTGATAATAGTATTAGTAAGTAACATAAAATGGCTGCATACCCCATAGACAATCCTTACACAATCCTCCGGCATACCACTACAAAAAATTGTGGAGACTATCAATACACATCAGTATTCTTCAAACGGTTTTTGTAACAAAACAAAAGGTTTAACCTGTGTGTATTCTAACGTTAACCCTGTAATATATGATAATTAACTACACATATTATTTCTGTTTATGTATTACAATATCTTGCAGTCATGTTTATATATTGGTTATCATGCAATTGTTTACAGAAAATAAGAGGTGTGTACGCCCTATCCAGTGTCAACCCCCCCCCCCCCCCTTTCCCAATCCATGTGTAACGTGATTCACATGAGTGCTTTCAATTTTCGAATAGTGGAATGATATATATGCCAGTATAGTAGAATCCTGTTATAAAATTTTTCAGGGGACAGTGAATCAGTTTGTAATTAGAATCAAAGGTAATTCAGTTTATGTGTGCTTTCAATTTTCAAATAGTGGAATGATATATATGTCAACATAATAGAATCCTGTTATAAAATTTTTCAGGGGACAGTGAATCAATTTGTAATTAAAATCAAAGGTAATGCAGTTTATGTGTCTTTATAAAAGTCAGTATTACATAAATAATTTGAAAAAAATATAAGTATAATAGAGACTGTTCCTCTTGTCTTCTGTAGATACAGGAGCATCTTTAGTTCGGATCATTAGCACTATCACTGTAATCCACCAACTATGATACTCTTCCAAACACAAACTGTTTAGTAGCTTTCTTTAAGAAGGTGTGGTACATAATTAAACGCTAAACGCATTAATATATAACTGTAAGTTTCTTGAAGCTAATTTGCGAAAACTAAACAATAGCAATCCTAGACAATAGTTTTAGCCAATGTTTTAAACAAAATTGTTTGCAGTGTTACGAACTTCTGAGGCGGCAATCTCTGATGCCGGAACCTCGTGCATTTAACTGCGGCGCAAGAAATCACATGTAACGAATGAGTAATTCTGGATAAATATTTACTCATAAAGTTGGCAAATACCATTATCTAGGATTGTCATTGAGTATTTTATCCATATTGGCTTCGAAAAAAGCATAGAAATCAATTGACGTTTTCTGCGTTTATTTATCTACCACGCACTCTTAAGCTGCTGCTTTGTTGTATTTGAAATGTTACTGTTATAAAAATCTTTGCTAGAGTTGTGGTTATGAACTGAACAAACAGAAATGTTGCCCCACTACCCTAATGTATGGTGGATTTCTTTCATTTTTTCACTTTCTTATTACTGTTGGTGTGTTAAATGGACCTCCCTAGTAAGGTGTTGCCACACCTCCAGGCTGCTCAGGTACCTCCGCAACTGTGTATGTGAGTGTTGCTGCCGCAGGCAGAGCAGGGAGTTATTCTTATAAGGTAAACTTCAGTAAAGAGCCTGGTCATACAGAAGTAGAGCCTGGCTTACCTGATCATGGACAGATCGTACCAGCTTTTTTTTGTTTATTTTGGTTCATGATTTACACATGTTTTACTTAATTTAGGCCTAATTAATTGTAATTTTTTATAATAATTCTTTTTGTATGATAAATGTACATCTAACCGGTGAGCACCAATATTTAAACATTGAATTTCAATTAAGTCTATTTTCATAAATGTGTAGATGTTTGTACCTCACAAGTACTGGGGAAATTTTGGTTTAAATATTTTTTTTTGTGTGTTTGAGAAAAGGGACTCAGAACATGCTGGTGCTGTCAAAGTGTAAATGTATCCCTCCGCATGTGCCTTTTTTTTTTTTTTACCTTTTAGTCTTTGTAACCCAATTTCAAAATACTGTAAAATGTAATACTGTAATAAGTTTCAGTTCATATGTTTAATTTCACGTAAGTTAGTTTTACAGCAAGTGTAATATAATTAAGAGAGTTTCTAGCTGCAGGCGTATTCATCCGCGGACCTGAGGGCTACCTCGACGGCTGCCATTTTTGGCTCGCCCAGTCTTTCCTGTGTTGGACATGGGTGTAGGTAGGTGTTGTAACGAGCGCTAGGAGCGTTTCGCTAGACTGCCGGCATGAGTGTTGAATTGAATGAGAGCTAGTTTGTTGTTAACGTATGACGCAAACTCGTTTACCTACAGTATAACAGAGTTATCTGCAGTCGCAACTTTATAAATTAATCACGGGACTTACTGGCCCACGTGGTACACAGTTGGTAAAACGTGGGTGGCCTTTGTGTTTCACAAATGCAGGTAGAGCGTTGGGAACTCTCTTAATATCAATGGAGCGAAGGGTTTAGTTTGCAAACTAGGACGAGGGCTCACCGGAATGTCTTTGTTTTGTAATGTAGCCTACTACTGTATGTTGTACAAACTGACACAGCGCGCTTTGGTAAAAGTTTACAAAATACAATCTTGTAACAACTCAATTGTTTGTTTCACCTGCAAATTCTCATAGCCCACAGTTATAAACCCTGAGATGAGAACATGTTTCACCGCATGTAATGCCGAAGCACCCAAACACGTGTTAATATTTGCCAGCATAAACCTGTACCATCACAAAATGAAAATTACTGTACTGTTACAAACAGGAAATCATAGAACTATGGTTTAGATTGTTATCTACAGAAAATGTTACATACAAGAATGTTTGTAATGGGTTTTTACAGTATCTTGTTTTCTGCTGTCCCTAAATTGCTGTAAAAGTACTATAACACGAGCTGCTTTTAGGAGAAGTCACCTGTTCTGGTTTCATCTCTGTCAACTAGAATTTTCTTGTTAAGGCTCGGTTTCTGTTGTTGTGTTGAATTATTTTATTTTTCAATTTTATGAAGTTGAGAGAAAAAAAATGTGAATTGTGATTGATTGAAACCACAATCAGACTGACAATTTTTTTATGTTCTTAATTTTCCTGACTGATTGCCACCTAAAAATATCTGTTAGATCTAGATAACTTAGGCGTTTGCAGGACAAAATAATTCATTGGTTATTTTCATTCAACACAAATGCTCATGTGAGTTTCTTTCTCGTAATTTTAATGGGATTAAGAGCGATTCTGTTAAATATAAATTCTGTTAAGTTAAACCAGAAACCTTAATTGGCATAGTATGTAGCAAAAGTTCACTAAAAATTATTTTGAACAAGTAAACATTTCAATTTATAATCTTATTTCAGTACGTAAACAATTACCTTGTTATTGTAAGGTCTGACATGTAGATTAAGAGCATTGGCCCGAGTTTCTCACCATTTGAGAGAATTTTTTTTTTGATCTGGCCAAGAGCCAATAACGTAAAATTGCTTCGTAACTTTGTTGCAATTTGGTTGTACTGTGGAATTTAATTTTTCGAGACAAACAGTGTAAATATTTTAGTTAATTTGTCAGTTAAAAGGAAATTTTGTAAATTAAATAATTAGCTGCAACCATGCTGTATTTTGTCTCAAGAGAATCAGAGTGTGTAGTATATTCAAGTTTTGACAAAGTTACACAGCAATTTTACAATATTGTCTCCCATTTATTTTTTAAAAATTAATTATAGTCTAAATATAGAAACTCGGACCAGTGCCCTTAAAGTATATTTACAACTTTTATTGTATCATTAAAATTTTTATTGAATGTTAGAAGCATTACCAAATTTTTTTTTGTTTGTAACTTAACATCAAATATGGCACCATACAACTATTTGATAAGCAGTAGTTTGCAACATTTGCCTTTTAACCTAGAAATTTTAGTCAAAAATATCATAGACTGGGAATAAATTTAGAACGAATGGAATTTTGGCTGAGAACATCTGTGCGCTTCAGTTATTTCAGAGCCAAAATGGCCTAAGAGACATTTTGCAGGGTGTCTACCAGTCATGGAATTCACCAAAAAAGTTACGGAATCCAAACAATGTCACTGAAGTCACGAAAAAGTCACTGAATTTAACAAAGGGTCACGGATTTTGTAAGTGGGCAGTTGAGCGCAGTGTAGAAACAAGCGTTTATTTTCACATGTTTTAATTGTGCTCATTTATTTGTAGCTTCGAAAAACGAGCATATACTTTGTTTGGTACTTGTTACCTTTTAACGATTGCATGCCCAGATATTGTATGTGTGTTGCGAGATATGAGTTAACGCAAAAAAAGGTGCCACCGAGTTCAAACTTAGTCACTTATGCCATTTTTGCCTGTTGCCCAGTCATGTTTGCTTTCTCAGATGCTTGCCCTGCTGATGTGTAGTGCTGATAACACGACCTTTTTTTTTGTGCTTTCTCTTTGCCTGCAGTCACGCAGTTACACATACACACACCGGCATGGCCCAATACTCTAAAGCAGACAAAGGTAAACGTGCGTCGATCACCTTCATTACTGATAAATTCCAATCCATGAAATGATGATCAGCGTCAGCGCCAGAAACCCTACTAGGAAATTGCAACACAAGAAGTTACTCACTTAACCGGGGAAAATAGAATAAACTAAAAAATCAAGTTGCGTACACTGTAATAGAGATTATGTGATAAAAGATTATCTGGTGTTAGTATATGTATGAAAGTGAGCTGATAAAGGCTAGGAGAAGGGGAGGGTTACAGGTTTCATGTCTGCTGGGCATTTTTTAGCTAAGGGGGTGAAGCTATTGACATTTTCCGGGTAAGGCGTTGCGAGTTGTTTCCCACGCTGAGGAAGGGGGGGGGGGGTCATCTGCTGGCCATGAACCAGTCATGTAACTCTAGCTGTCATGGGGGGAGGGGGAGATTTCATCTTTCAGCACTAAGACTAGCATGTAACTCTAGCTGTTACTACTACTACCTTGTTATCTATGTAGAGTAAGCTTTTGCCTTGTTATAAAGAAATGAAGGTAGACAAATGGTGACGTTATAAGTGATTATCAAGCATAAATATTTAGGTCACAGGGACCTTTTTTTTTTATGTCCCCATAGGTCACCGAAAAAGTCACTGAATTTTGTTGGATGGGTTGGGTTGGGTAGACACCCTGTTTTGTCCTACTAGAACATTGATACATGGCTTTAATAAATTTGGAATAAGCCAGGAATTCGCACATGGTATCTGGTTAATGTTGGTGTTATAAATAAAATATCTAACAAAGATACTTACGCAACACTGTGCTTCAGCTCTATCATAGGTAAAAGGATCTGAATGGAATGCTTTCCTAGGATTTAAATAAGTTTCTTTAAATGTATGTTCAGATTACAAGTGGAACAAACTGGGAGTTCAGAGAGTATGTGACAAATGTCTTCAATAATTTAGAAAAACTAAGCAAAACTTAGTGTGCTTCAGTTGTTTGAAAAGTAACCTAGATAAAGTAAGTAAATTAGTCAGTTAACAAGCTGTTAATTAAACTTTCAATTTTATTGGGTAAATTTTATGTAGCACTTAATTACAATCATGTATAGAAGTTGGAAGTTTACATTGTCACCATCCTTGCTTGGTGAATAAACATATACATAGTCATCTTAATATATAATAATTGATGAATTGTAGACAAGCTTCCTGGGAAACAAGGAGGAGACAAACAATTTCAAGTAGGAACTGAGCAAGAAACTCAGTTATCAAAATTTTAGTTGAAATATATTTAAATGCCCAGATTTTTATAAAATATTAAACAATGATGTGTGAAACTTCACACGTATGACAAGTGCACTATAAAACTCACAAAAAATGTATTACACACTGACAAAATTATTTAGTACATATTAATAATGGGTCTCTTAGTTACATTCAAAATATTACAATTGTGAGAAAGAAAAACGAAACAATATGTCCGAGAAAGTAAACAACGGTTCACTTTGAGTCATGGGACACAAAAACAAAAGAGTGTGTGTGTGTTTATAGCGCAAAGAAAATGGCACACCCTAATTAAAAAAAATTTATAATAAAATTGTTTAGTACAAAGACACACAAATGAAACTTACAAATAAAATTAAAATAAATGAAGGCCTAATCAATAGCAAATATAGCTCCTAAGTGATAGTAAATTTTGGCCCTTTCCCTGGGGTTTACAAAACTAGCTTGAAATTAATGGAGTACAGTAATCCCCTGAGTTACAAAAGGGTTTCCTTCTGGACCCAGTTTCGTAATTTTTGCTTAAGTCGAATTGTAGATTAGGTATCGAAGGAAATTGACAAAAGAGTAAATTATTTAAATGTGTATAAATGAAGGCTGTAAAGAAAATCCTCTATCCATTGTTTTTTAAGGGACCCATGAGAAAAAACAATTCATGCGAGAATAGAAAACATACAGGAAACAACCTCATCACTTCTTCACATAACATGTAAAACATAACCACAAAAAAAAATTATGTACAATACATGAAAATTTGCATTTAAGTGTTTGTGGTGGATATAGTTTCTGCTCCATTAGCAGTGAGCATTGTAAGTTAGCTTTTATTTTAATGTTGAAGGTAGCAATCCAATACATTCGGTAATGTTAACACACTTTTCGTTGAGTCATTTCTCTAACTCCTTTATGGTTTCCTGAGATCGCTCCAGGCAAATGCTGGGATGGTTCCTTAACAAAGGCCATGGTTGGCTCACCTCCTAGCTCCTGTCACTCTATTAAGTTGCCTGCCACACCACTACTTTAAAAAAAAAAAAATGCTTACGAACAAAATGGGAAACGTAACAAGAATATCAAGATACATATGACAAGTAACCTGCTGGAGTTTGCCTAATTACATCAAACATGTCACCAGGGTTTCCCGATCATCGGGTTGAGGTTAAGCGCTTGCAAGAAATTATCCTGGTTCACTTTGTAGATAAGACTGCGGTGGCCGAGAGGTTAGACCTCTCACCTCCCACCAAAGTGATCCGGGTTTGATTCCCAGCGGAGTCGGTCCCTGGATTTTCGCTTGTGGGAATCGTACCGGACGATGCCGCTGGTCGGCAGGTTTTCTCAGGGCTCTCCCGTTTCCCCTACGCATTCATTCCGGTGCTGCTCCTTATTCACGTCACCCCCACCAGCGCTAAAGACCTCTATGTTAACCTCTGACCAAATTCTCTTTCTCTCACTTTGTAGATGCAAGCACTTCAGTTGACGTGGTCGTTAACTGTGATTGCCAAGTGACTTTTCGTAACGGCATATTGCCACCTGAGCGGGGCTGTTGGCTGTGTTTAGAAGTGCACAAAATGGCAGAATAAAATTCCCCACAAACTGTAAATTTTTTACTAAACTTTATATATTTGAATTACAAATGAATGCGTACAAAGGCACGTCTTTACACTTCAGCAGAAGTGGATTCCCACACAATACATATTCTATATCTTACGGAAAACAATTTGTTCTGTATGAAAAAAAATTTTTTTGGTGTGTAAAGCAAATCTAAATACTTTAAGGAAATTCTAAGCATCAAGAAACCATGATCGAATAAAATAAAAGAAAACTTACAGCATACAAGTGCATCGAAAATTTAGATATCGGACACAACTGTCAACGACGTATACCCTCACACATCTGCCCTCATTCTGGTCACTCAGTTAAGGTGCTCCCCTCCCAGCCCTGCCATATATACCCACCGCTGCAGCCCGTGCTAGATGACGCTGCGCAGCTGCTCTCTTTATGTCAACTAAAAAATACTTAGTTGCTATCCACGTTAAATTTCATTATATTATATGTATACCTACACTACTTCGTTGCACATTTGTTAACCTTTGCTGACACTGACTCCAAAAATAACGTAAAACGTAATTTTTTTTTTTTTTGCTTTTTACTTTTTTTTTTTCCAGGGTAGTTTTTTTTAAGTGTCTGTTATTTTTTGTTAAAAATTTTTTTTCCAGACAAATTTTCACTGTTTTTCCTCAACGTGTTCAACGGGTCTGCATGTTACGCAAAGTTTGGAATAAATTTAAAATATAAAAAAGGTTAGGATTGAATTTAAACATAATGCTCTTAACTTGCATATCAGTGAGCATTCCAGATTTGGAAATAAAATGTGCTCCCAAAATTAAATTTGTGACAAGTTTGTCACAAACTAAAAGTGGAAAATTCAGTGTGAATGCATCAATTTTTATTTTTACAAATCTCACTTATTGATAGCTGAAGGTGTGCCACAAGCCAAAAGTCTGTTAGGAATAAAATAATTCAGTACATGTTCATGGTACTGATCAATTGAAAAATTATTATTTATAGCTGAGGTAGTACAATGACTTGAAGTGGATCGTGTGAAAAGAAAAATTATTTGTAGTGACATATTACTACCTTTCTGTTTGATTTTAGTTAGCTCATGCTGAAATTTTACGAGTTCGTTAACTTTTAAGCCATAAGCTTCTGGAAAAGCTGGAATAGCTCTCTCTGGAGGGTGTGAGAGTTTTCCAAAAACAAAAAATGTTATAGAAGGACTGTTGGAAATAAGTTGAGAGATAAGAGGTTGTTATGAGAGGTGGTGTGGTGGGGTACAGTCGGCGTTCTTACAGTGGTTTGAAGGCCAGAAACAGGGTAACATAGGTTTGTAGGCTGTAAAGGGTTATGGATGTAGAGATGCAGAGAGATTGAAGCAGGAGGTTGGTGTGTAGAAACAGTAGTATGGTTAGGTAAGAATTTTCTGAAGAAGTCTGGTTATTACTCTGTGGGAAGGTGGATTTCAGGACTGAAGTTGACTGTGGCTGGGAAGGGGGAGGGTTAGGAGTTGAAGTGGGTGTTCGGAACGGGGTGGTTGGGAAAGGGAAAATGGTGGAAAATGTGGTACGTACTGTTAAACATCCAGCGAATATGTGGATGGTGGAATGAAAGTTTCTGTGACAGTAGTTACAGATAGATTTTCGGTAGTGGATGTTAATAGGGGTGAAATGGAGGATGTGGCACTGCTGCCACTAGCTGAACTACTTGGGGTGGATAATTTTGAGCAAGATTGCCTTGTGCCAGAAAATTTAAAATGTAGAGTCTAAGGTGTGTGTTAGTCTAGTTATTGTTCTCCCGAGACTAGTGGTACAACTGCTATTCTCTAATGAGTGAGCAATGTCACTTTGCTCTTGAAATTTGTTTGAACAAACTTTATGTTCTTGAATTACATATATATATATATATATATATATATATATATGGCTAAGATATTCCACCGAAGTTTGAATACCATCATTAAATGCTTAACAAAATTTATTTTGCAGCATTGACACATTTCCAGACGCATCCAAAATGTAATCCCACTAAATAAAAAGAAAAGCTTATCTTTGAGCAGCTAATTAGGTATCATACTAAACATTTTTACAGTAAATGAAACATGAAATGGTAAACAATGATACGTATCACAAAGGCCTATGAAGTAACTTATATAAAAAAATTTACTACGCCCAGACAAAATTTTTTAGCACATATTATTAATGTGTCTCTTAATTGCATTTCAAATATTAAAATCATAGGAAAGAAAAACCAAACAGCATGTCCGAGAAAGTAAACAACAGTTCACTTTGAGCAATGGGACATGACAACTGTTGTGTTATCATGCGGTGTTGGCAATCGTGAGTGTAAACAGACAGAGTGAAATGAGTGGGAATGAGACAGCGATGTGGGAAAGACTGAAGACTGTATTAGTTAATATTATCAGAGTTTGTATTATCAGTGTTTGTAATGTCTTGTAATGAGTGAATGAGAATAAATAAGAAGAAACACAACATGGCACAGTCGGAAGTTAGTTCTCAGTGTCAGTTTTGTGGTGTGGTGCTGCATTGCAATTTGGGTCAGGTCGAAGTGGTCTGGCGGTTGGTATTTCAAAATGGAATCCTTTAAACCACCATCGGCGCTCCTCCTGGATGGCAATCTATGTAAGCACTTTCGACAGTTTAAACAGAGCTTCGGAATTTTTATGTTGGCAACTGGGTACGATTCGGAGTCGTCTGCGGCTAAGGCAGCTATGTGGTTAAATCTCATCGGCGATGAGGCTGTTGAGTTATTTAACACGTTTGATCTGTCGGAGGGCGACCGAAAGGATTATGAAAAAGTGGTGCAAGCCTTTGAAAGCTATTGCAATCAGGTTAAAAACATTGTGGTCGAACGGTACAAGTTTAATAGTCTGGTGCAAGAAGAGGGAGAGCAATTTGACTTGTTTGTGAGAGACCTAAAAAAGCTGTTAAAAAGTTGTGAATTCAAGGATCAGACAGTGTTGTACGTGACAGAATAGTATTAGGCATTCGAGACAAAGGGCTGAAGTTTGTCAAAGGCATTGGAACAGTGTCGGGCGGCAGAGTTAGGCAAGCAGCGTGCCGATGTAATACAAACTAAAGTGGTTAATCCTATTCGGCAGCGGGAGGACGTGGTAGAAGACGAACTGCCATAGTTGCCAGAACTGACCATTAGAATTGCACAAACCCTGAAGCAAAATTAAACAAAAATACACACACCTTCACCACCGCAAATATACGTTACTAGTCGTTAAATAAAAATGCCTTCCTGAGACGAGAATGATTTTTAAATCACTTTATGTTGTTAAGTTTATACAAAAAATGCATAATCAAAATAGCATACCTGAACATCAAATAATGTAATTTATTGAATGTTAAAAATGTCACTTTGAATATATTCAAGTACATCATAATGTATAGCAACGAGAGAAAGAATTAATTAATTGCCTATGGATTTGGAGGTAAATAAGATAAATTTAAACTCCTGATAGAAATGTTTTTCAATTGAGGTAGACTCACTACATAAAACTTATACATACCTGTCGAAATTACACACATTTTGTGTAATTACACATACATTGGCAACTCTGCCAACTGCAGCCGGGTGGGCACGCTGTTGAAACAGTGTGGCAAAATAAAATGAAGCAGCAGGTGGTGAACAAAGGAAAAGTCGAACAGAAGTACATGCTAGGAGTTGGTCAAAAGTATTGACGGTGTGGGCAGGAACATAAAAAGTATGAGTGCCCCTCCTCTGAGGAAATGTGTTACGAGTATAAGCAGTTAAATCATTTTGCACCCTGGTGCACCAGCCAAGTAGAGGAAGTTAGGTTAGTTGACGGTGAAATGAAAGAGTTCTTTGTCAACACATTAGAAGTAGTAGAGGCGAAATCTGTGGTAAGGGATGACAAGCTAGGCTGAAAGTAGTGGACTCAGGAAATACTGGTTGAAGGTAGGACTGTAAACTTCAAGCTTGATATGGGATCAGAGGTAAACATCATATCACAGAACATTGTGAAGCAGACTCCTTGTTGAACTCAGTTGAGGCGCTCAAGCATAATGCTCGAAGGATTTGGAGGTAAAAGAGTGAGTCCGATGGTGTCCAGGAGTGGCTAGAGTTTGTTGTAGTGGAAGATGGCAACTGTAGGATGCCTATTTTGGGACTTCCGGGATGTCTGTGTTTGAAGTTTGTGTCTCGCAGTTTTGTCCCCACCTTGCAAAGTTGTGGGGTTTCGGAAGACAAATTCCTGAAAGAATTTTGCAGATTTATTTCAAGGGGTAAGGTGTATCCCGAACAGGTATACACTGGTAGTTTACAAATCAGCTCAACCAGTGGCCACACCGCCTCGACGAGTACCTCTGGCGTTACGGGAAAGATTAAAAGACAAACTGGATGAGCTGGTCAAACTTGGCATTATTGCCAAGCCGACTGGCTGGGTCAGCAATCTGACAATGTAAAAAAAAGTAGTCAAAACCCTCAGACTGTATATAGATCCAGTGGAACTGAATTGGGCAGTGTGCAGGGAATTCCAAACGATTCCAACATTGGAGGACTTGAGCTGCAAGCTGACCAGCTAGTCCATTTTCACAGTAATGGACCTGAAAGATGCATTTTACCAGGTAGAACTGGATGATGAGTCAAGCAGGTACTGCACTTTCAGCACACCGTTTGGTTGTTACAAATTTTTAAGACTTCCGTTTGGGTTGTCCAGTGCACCGGAAATTTTTCAGCGAATAAACATGCAGGACTTCCAGGCGTATCGGTGTACTTTGATGAACTCTTGGTTGCAGCAACAAGTGAGAGAGAGCATGATGAAATTCTGTTATGGGCAGCACAGAGAGCTAGGGAACTGAATGTGAAGTTCAATAAAAATAAAATTCAGTCAAAACGAGAGGAGGTGTGGTATTTTGGTCACATATTGGTGTCAAGTGGGATGAAAGCATATCCAGACCAGGTACGAGCGGTAAGAGCTCAACAGATACCTACAAAGTCGAACTGCAACGAGTGTTTGGTTTCATCGGCTATCTACATAAGTTCTTGCCGAATCTAGCTAGCATCACAGCTTTACTAAGAGAACTCCTGAAGAGAGATGTTGAGTGGCAGTGGTTGCCAGTACACACTGAAACACTGCAACAAGTAAAAGAGTTGGTCAGCAAGGCGCCAGTACTCGGTTTATATGACCCCAGCAAGAAGCTCTCCATTCAGTGTGATGCCTCAAAAGACGGCTTAGGGTGCTATCTGACGTGCGACGATCAGCCAATTAGCTATGCATCACAGAGTTTGACGCCCTCAGAAAGGAACTATGCCCAAGTTGAGAAGGAGATGCTCGGTATTGTGCATGCAGCGAGAAAGTTTCATCGCTATATATATGGAAGGCATGTCATTGTCTACACGGATCACAAACCTTTGGTTCCTGTGTTCGAGAAGAATGTAGCGGATGTGTATTCGGTTAGACTCCAGCGGATGAAAATCAGGCTGCTACGGTATACGTTGCCAGTAGAGTATCTTCCAGGCAAACTTATTCTTGTGGCAGACTTGCTATCAAGATCGTTTGTGCCAGAGGTGGAGTTCGCTGATGAAGATTTGTCTGCAGAGATGGTTCACTTCGTGAGTGTGGGGGATACTAGTCAGGTATCAGGTGCCAGAAAGAATGAGCTCTGGCGTGAAACTGCCAAGGATGCAGTCATGAGCGAGATCAAGCAATATTGTCAGATGGGGGTGGCCCAAACATAAACATCAGGTTAGTCCACAAGCTCAAATGTATTTTGTACAGAGAAATAATCTGCATGTTGACAAGGATCTGATGTTCTTGAATGATCAAATTGTATTTCCAATGGCAATGAGGCCACACATGCTGTCGCTTCATGAGGGTCACTTAGGAATAGAAAAAACCAAAGCACGAGCCAGGCAAGTGGTGTACTGGCCAAAAATATCTGAAGAAATTGAGTTCGTTAATAGGTGCTTGACATGTCAGAAGTATAGAAACAAGAGTATGTCAGAACCACTTATGTGTCATGAAATTCTGGAACTACCATTTCAAAAGCTTGGGGTGGATCTTTGTGACTTTGGGGGCAATAGTTATATGGTGGTTGTTGACTACTACTCCAAGTGGATAGAGGTAGTACCTGTGTCAAATAAACAAGCCAGTGAAGTTATAAGAGGGTTAAAGTTAGTGTTTGCCACTCATGGGGTACCACAGATTATTGTCTCAGACAATATGCCGTTTAACTCCGACAAGTAAAGGCAGTTTGCAAGAAGTTGGGACTTTAGGATAGTGACCACCAGTCAAAACATAGTCTTTACTCAAAGTCAAACGGACAAGCAGAACAGGCAGTGCAGATTGCCAAGAACATGTTGAGGAGGTGTGTGAACCCACACAATGATCTACCGATAATGCTACTAGAGTACAGAAACACTCCCTTGTCTACAGTCGGTCAGTCACCAGCACAATTGTTGATGAGTCGTCGCGTAAGTACGAAGATACCAATGGTCCAGGAGCTACTAAAACCAGAAGTGCAGGGAAGGGTAGCAGAGGAACTACGCGACAGACAGATAAAGGCGAAAGACTGGTGTGATCAGCGAGCTAAGAAAAAAAGGAAGTTTCATCAGCAAGACGGTGTCATGTTGTACAGAGACAACCAATGGGAACCAACAGAGATAGGAAAGAAGCTTCGACTCCAAGGTCGTATGTTGTCAGAGATCAAAGAGGACAGCAGCTGCAGAGGACCTCGCATCACTTGCGACCGTCCAGTCTGGCTCCTGAGGCGCATCGCAGAATGTGCAGCGCAGACTATGAGGAGGAGTTCCGGAGGTTTCCACCTGACAAGGGAGGAGGACAGTTTCCGGGAGCAGAGTCGAGTGTACCACTGGAAAAGGATCAGCCAGGTCATTTGTGGGGTAAGGAAAAGAACAATTTGCCAGAACACATGAAGAGTGGGAGAGAGGTTCGGTTGTGATACAGAGACTAGTGAGTAGGTAATAAGATTCATGTGATAAGTTTTGAGTCTGTACAATGGTTGCATTTATAAAGGAAAGGTGTTGTGATATGCGGTGTTGGCAATCGTGAGTGTAAACAGACAGAGTGGAATGAATGGGAATGAGACAGAGACATGGGAAAGACTTAAGGCAGTATTAGTTAATATTATCAGTGTTTGTAATGTCTTGTAATGAGTGAGTGAGAATAAATAAGAGAGAAACACAACACGAGAAAGCAAACAACAGTTCACTTTGAGCAATGGGACATGAAAACAAAAGAGAATGGGTGTATACAGCGTACAGAAAATGACCAGAAAAATGTAGAGACACAAACAAAACTTACAATTGAAATAAAAGTAGTGATTATGAAAATGACTTTTCAGAGGTATGAAAGAAAAGATTCCAGATTTATTTTGGTTATGTCTCTAAATCTCCTGGGCTATTAATGCGTTGTCCCGTGAAATGCTAACATTGCATCATCACCCACAATTGTTTCTTAAAATGTGTATGTACTGTACTCATATTGAACATTGTGTATATATTATTTCTAAATTTGATATATTGATTATTTTACAAGCCTTACTGTAACTGTTAGTAGATCTATGTTTTCTGACTTGGGTGCTACACAAAATTTCAGATCCAGACATGGCACAGTGAACTGCCCATAATTTAGTAATTGTTATTGATCACTTTGAGCTAAACTTTCATTAAATAAGTTTTATTTATCGTGTTCAACATACCCGTCACTAAGTCATGCCTGTATGTAACAATCCACACTGCACTGACTGATTTCAGCACATTACACATTGGTGCTAACCGTAGTTGAAGTTGTGCATAGCTCATGTGGGGTGCTGCCTCCTTTATAGAAGTTTCACTGCTGTTATATTTGCAGTCTATATATTACTGTGTTGTAATAGTTATTGTGTTTTGTTTAGTGCGCATAGATGCCAAGACATCAGAAGTACTCATGTTTGAGGAAACCAACTTGAAGGAGCTAATGGACTACGCAAGTTTTTTAAAGTTTCCAGTCCAGTCCATGGCACTAGGAATGTTGTACAACGTTCTGACTGCGCTGGATACCTATGAACCAGGAACTTATCTTATGTCACACCGTCGTGATAGTTTTTTCAACTTTCTGAAAGCTGATGATGAGTAAGTGAGAAATTTGCAGTACACAAATTATAAGTGTAAGTGATTTTTGTTCATTGTGCAGTTTGAACACCCACTATTTTCGACTGCCTGATTTGTAGTAAACATGTTTTCCTAAGTCCTTTAGGAGTAGTTGCGTGTGAAATTATTGGTTCCCTGATTTTCGTTTCAGATATGTGGTGATCAAAGCTTGGTAATACTGCATTGTAACTGTTGTCAGATATTTTTGAGTTCTGAGGAACTTGTCGTTACTTGACAACGCAGTGATGATATTTTGTGTGAATATAGCTAACAATCCCACATCCCTTGCATCACGATGCAAGGGGAGCTGCTTAGGACATGGCCAGTCCTGTGCTGCCATATTAATCAAAAAACAAACACAGCAGCAACAGTGGTGCCTGTGTATTATGACAACAGCTGTGCTGCAGCCAAGATTACAGGTGACTGGCCTAGTGATAGGTTTGGCAACAACATGAATTCTTCCTTTTAAGTGGTCTATATTAGCCATGCGGGATGCTGGCCTCAATACCAGTCAGTGTACAATGGTGTGTGTGGTATAACTGACGATAGTCTAGTAACACCACAGAATAAACAAGGTAGGCTATATCAGAAGCAAACTAGCGTGTCGGTATCTTTGATGTAGACGAACTCAAGCGTTGATTGGCTAGAGCAGTCCGCCATTTTCTTAGTTCGTTAAAATGTAAACAATGCCTATTCATTTGTATGAGACATTAGGTATTTCTGAAGAAAATTATTTGTGACTTGTTTTAAATCTGCCTCAAAACGAAAGTAATAAAAGTTGTTCGTTAGAAATGAGGTGCTTATTATTTGTCCCAGTCTATTAACCAATGCCATTATATTTTAAAATGACAAGTGATACATCGGCTGCAGTGGCGAGGAAATGTGGAGAGTAACTGTGCGAAATGCAGGTTTGTAAGTGTTGTGATTATATTTGAGAGAAATTGCGGTTATTATGCCGACTTCGCAGACATAACCAAAATAAAAAATATTGTATCAGTGACGAATGAAGAGCCCACCCCGCCGCAGTCATGCTTAAGTAAATATGTACTGTAGGGTTAATCAGTATGCATTTTAACATTAAAGGTTCGGCGTATGCATAATAGCAGGTGTGCTAGGCATATTGGTTTATTTAAGTAGTGTCTCGCATTCCCATGTTTCAAGATTCGTGTATGGTTTATAGGGCTATTGCACAACAGTATTCGGACAATTATATAAAATATGATGTTGCATTCTATTAAACGAGGGAATAAGATATGACTGCTTGGCCAATTTTGACATAAAAACAACCTGTTAATTGTAAATTAAATTGTTCCTTGTAGTGTAATTATTAATACAGGTTTGTCAATCCTACTCCATACCTGTAATTCACCAAATGCACTGTTTTTTTTTAACACAATGTTATAACTTGCAAATTTTCATATGTAACATATTAACTTGTACATTTCTTTTTAATGCAATTTCTCAAAACAGTAATGACTACGGACTATAAGAAAATAAATTACATTTTTTATTCATACAACATTTGAAATATTAGGCCTACATGCTAATGTAAATTTATTTATTTAGTTTGTGTTTAAGGCACAATTAAGACATTGATGTCTTGTCTTACACTGGACCCGTTATACATGATCACAGTGAAAATAATACATTATTTGGTTGAGAATAAAAAATACTTAGCAGTTAATTTAGAACAATGATATTTATGTATACATACAAAAAAAATACCCCATACATACACAGATACAGGCAGATCTAAGTTGGACAAAGCAGGTGGGCAGAGTGGTTAAGAAGAGAAGAAGGGCTTTAGTACTGCTCGGGAGGGTGTTGAAGGGGGTTAGTGGTGAGGTGAACGGAAAGGCATATTGTATGATGGTTCGTCCAGTATTGGAATATGCTGCAGTGGAGTGGGATCCATACGTGGAGGTGGAGGTGCAGGAGCTGGAGAAGGTGCAGAGAAGGGCAGCGAGATGGGTGATGAATAAGTGGAAAAGGCAGGGTCAGGCTGGTGAGGAGGAAAGGAACTTTAGGCCTAGTGTAATGATAAAGGAATTGGGATGGAGACAGTTGAAGGACAGGAAGAGGGTGGAAAGGCTAGTCAGGTTGTACTGAAAAAATTCAGAGGGTGCGGAGAAGAACGGAGAGGAGTAGACAGTGAATGCTGGTGAGGACGGTGAGGGAGTGGAATGTACTGCGGGAGGAGTTGGAAAGTTTAGGAAGGGACTAGAGAATTGGAACTGGGGGGAAGGGGAGGACTCTGCTTGCCACTGGACATTAGCCCGTTTGTGAGTATAAAAAATTATTATTATAAGTGCACACACTAAACCGACCGGTTATCAATTTGAATCACTAGCACACAAAACAAACAAGTTTTCACTGTCAGTCTCACACACAGCGAGCAGCTTGCTTCGTTCCTCATTCATTGGGATGACTGAGATAGTGCTTATTTACCACCACCTTAAATGCATTGAGGTTATTCATCTTCCTTTCTTTTTTTTACTTTTCAAAGTGTTACAGTTTTTTTATGTGGCGATAGTGAAGGAACCAGAGCAAAATTTTGTATTTTTGCAGTGGTACTAACAAGTTGTCTGTTTTGGAATGGGTATTGACTAAGTGGCGGGTCATTCTGGTAAGAAAAATTTTTGAAGAGATGCCGGTAATGAGGTTTTTTAGTGCTAAGTGTTTATTGGAGCAAAATCAGTACATGTGAGTTTCTTCTTTCATCCAATTTAAACCAGGATAATTTTCTACGGTAGTGACTTATTTTATTCTGTTACGCGGTTTTAGATTGAATGTGTACCTTATGCATGTATTGTTAAGTTTCTGTAAATGTTGAGCGTAACACTCTGTGAGACTGTTGTATACTAGGCCTGCATCACAATAGTCGATGAGGGGCATTAAAAGACTTTGAACTAACATGGTTTTTAATACAACGGGCATTAACCTTTCGAAACGTCTTAGTGAATATAATGAACTGTGTACCCTTGTACATATTTTAGTAACGTGAGATGTCCACGACAATATGCTATTGTTTAAGGCTATCTGTGGTAAAACTGTTTTATTGATAACTGACACAAGACATGGAGAAGCAATAATTATACACTGTGTTTCAGAAGCTAAAGTATATATAACAAAGAATATTTAAAACATGTATCTGAATACTATCCCTTAGTACCGTATAAACCCACGTACCACCCGCACCTTTTTGCGAAAATATAAGTTTCTAAAAGTGGGGTGCGAATGGTACATTGGTCAAACTGCGCTTCGGCCGTTTTTGCACTGACGAAAAAGCAATGCCGTAGTACAACTTGCCACCTTTGTCCTTAAGCAAGGTATTGTGCAAGGTAGAGTGAACCCTAGTTTTTTGACGAATGACTTAATTAATTCACGTAATTGCTGTGATAACCATGTGAAATGATGTCAGCTGCGCGGCTGTGTTGTGCACTGTGCAGACGGTTGAAGATAGGATGGAATGGGCGGGTGGAGCGAAGCGAGTTGGATGGGGGAGAGGGTGGGAGGTAGAGCCAGCAGCGAAGGTCACATTCCATTCGGTGTTGCTACGTTGCAGCTTGCTGCGCACAAACATCTCGAGCGTGATAGCGAAGCACAGTACATACCGTTAAGTACCATGGGGTTTCATACGTGTATTCATAGCTGAAAGTAGAAAAGAGTTGTAAGAGGCTGCGTTCATTCACAGTTGCGGAAAAATTAAAGATTATTAGTGAAGCGGAAGAGTTCGGTAACCATGCTGCGGGAAGAAGATTCCTTACCGATGCAGTTCTAGACCAACTGCTGTGACAAACCTGTTTTTTACTTTATTTTTTTGTATTGTTTTTTGTGTAACTTTGCTCGTAACTTTGATGTATCAAGTAAAAAAATACCCCATAGGTAAGTGTGAATTTTAAGTGTTTTATGTAGAGCATACCATGTTTACATTATGCACTGTTTTTCCTTAGGTAAATATTTGTGAACTAAGTTGCGTGACTGGGATGAGACGCGTGCCTTATCGATCGTTCATTGCCGAGCGCATGACAAGGAGGCGGGAGTGAAAGAGCAAACGGTAACAGCTGGGCTGGCAAGGTCACGCTCGTGCCAGTCATATCTTATCTGTCGCCCGCTACAGTGCCACGCAGCACTCACCTGGCTTCTATTTGTCATTGTTAATAAACATCTTGACCAAAAAAGTATGCATTTTACTTTGTAATTCTTTAATATTTGTGACTGTTTAAAACTAAACTCCCTTCTCATACAAAACGATTTTCTACACACAGATCTGTTCCAAAACTTTTTATCCCACAATGTCATTCTAAAAATCAGTGTGCGGGTCTTACACAGGGGCGGGTGGTACGTTGATTTATACGGTACGTAATAACTAATATTGTATGGGGAAGATGCCCAGGGCAGGGTATCATACATATACAGCGGCGTCATTTCAGGTTTTTTTTTGGAGTGGGCAAAATGTTTTTTCTTAGGGAGGGGGGGGGGGCAAGATTTATTTCATGGGAGCTTATCTTACAATGGCTTGAAACTAATATTTGTTTATTACCGTAATTAGCAGTTTATAAAATTAGAATGTTCAATAATGAAACTTTATTTTTATGTACGCTCGCGGCTTTGCTCGAGTGTATTACTTAGAGCAGATACCTCTTTGTACACCAGATAGGTAGTTTAGTCATCAAGCGTTAGAATGACAAATATGCTAGTTGGACTGATGCTGCAGCAGGATAAGTAGCTATAGCTGCCTATGCGACCAACAACGACTTCACCTGGGACTTTCACAGCAAAGTTGACATTGTGTAATTAGGCTGTTAAAATGTAAGAGGTTAATCAAATGAAATAAGTAGACTACATGTTATTAAGACTGATTTTCGTCGAGCACAACCATTTGTAGTGGTGCCGTCAATAACATTTGTTTCCAAAGCCTTCACTTCAAGTTAAGTGGCATTAAGTAATTTTTGCGGATGGTGTTTCGCTGGAATATAAAAGTATTTTTGGTGCCCCAACCTTAAGGTTTGTGAGATTGTATATGTGGGCTGATGCTATCGAGGAACTTTAGTAGATAGTGGACTGCATGATCAATTTTCATTACTTTTGAACAATTCATCCAAAATACACTAATTTCATCTGCCTGACAGTTTTTTGCGTCAGACTTGCACGTTTGCACAGCCTTTAAAATAAATTTAAGCCCAGAACCTCCCGAACAATAGATCAGAGCTACAAACAACTTTGCCACAGAACATCTAAATTATTCATGAAAACTACTACTACTCAAATTGACAAGCCCTATATTCCACGAACAACAAATTCAATACAGGATCTCCAGGGTGATGTAAAAAAATTAAAATAATTAAATAAAATCAGTATTTATTTCCTGGGCTCATCGAGGTTGTGCAACACAGCGTCTCGATAGAATTGTACAATGAAACTCGTATATAATTTATTTTTTGCAGGTCGTACTTGCTTTTTGGATTGTCTGACTTAAAAATTCAAAAAGTTTTCTATTTAGTTACCTAATAAAATAAAAAACTTGCTTTACTTTTATTTAGTACTTACGCAAGCATCAATCTAACGCAAACACCACCTAAATATCTTTATTGGTTAGATAAGCATCATCGACTGAATGAAAACAAATTTTGTGCCTTTTAAACCCCTTTAGGTGTTGAATTTCGAAAATTCTTGATTTCACACCTTAAGTATTTCTTCAAGTTCCCAAGTAAAGTGAAAATGAGGACGTTAACTCATTCAGTCAAAGCAAAATTGATAAATCATTAAAAATCACATATCATTCTGTATAGTATTGATAGTTAGAATTTCAAAAACTCTTATAACCTTTTTTACGGCCATTTACGTAATCATCATCCTGAAGCAAAAATAAACTGATTATCACGATGGGTGCGATATATATCTAAGATTTACCGAAAATACATTCCAGCTCTTTTCACCTACCGTACTAAGAGACTGAATTTCAAAATATTGTTCCATCTCTTTTTATAATACTTAACTGGTGTCTCTTGGATGTGAAAAACATAGAAATAGCACGTAGGGTTTAAGATATTGTTGATTAATTAAAAACACATTTCACCACTTTTCACCTCCTCAGGTGGAAAGTTCCATAAATTCCCGAAATTACTTTTTAGGTATTTGAGTATAGGTGATTCGGAATAAAGTGAACACTCAAAAAAGCCCTGATTAATTTCTATTTCCTGCCAGTTTATATCTTTCCGCCGATGTAAACACAAATAATGCCATGTGCTTTTATTTACATAGGGTCGTGCAATGTTTACAACTACATTAAACTGCTCCGATAAATTTTAGCTACATTATCTACTCATTAAATGCACGGGGGCTGAATGTAAGATATAAATAAAGTAATCTTAGTTATAAATACCTGCGAGTTAATGTCTGGTTTCTGTCCATCGACTAATCTAAACAACACGCGCTATTGCCGTTACGCATCTCGTAAATGAGGGCATATTTTCTTTGAATTTGTAACGCAAAACCGCCACTACTACAGACATGACACACGCTATTCAATAATTCAAGTTTCGTTCAGTTATACTGCCACGAACATCGTCGACGCACCTCAGAAACAATAATTAACGTATTTTCTTAACATGTGAAATAAAAAGTATGTTGTTTTTAGGCTGGCAAACGTAAAACATAATATACGGATTACCGATGGTTTCACATCATTTCGGCAATGATACTCAAAGTAATTTCCAATACTTTTGAATGTGTATATACTAAAAACGGGCAAACGCACGCAAATTATGCAACCAAATATGCAACTTGGCGGCGAGAACCTAACTCTGATGCCACCTGTTGGTGGAGTTTTGAACTGTCTGAAGCACGGAGCAAGCGATAACGGCCACAGCGAGTCGAGGTCGACGATAGCGTCACATAATTCTCACGCCAATCGAGTCTAATTATAATGTATGTATGAATGTCAATAAGATCATAAGTAAATATTTTGAAGTGTATTAAATACAGACAGGTCGAGTTCGTCATATGTTATTTCACAAATGTTGTATTCAAATAGGAAAATACACGGAACTACGTACAATAAATCGCTACCAACCATACAAGCAGTAAAGTAACTCTTGTTAGTGGTGATGTATATGCAGTAACGGCTAGTGATTTTTTTCAAAAGTTAAATCTTTAGTGCTCACTTTATTCCAAATGGCCTATAAGCATCATTCTTTAACAGAAATCACTTCGCTATATATAAATCAATGGGATCAATATACATCAATTGTGAATCGAAAACACATTTTACCTTTTTTTTTTTAACCTCTTTGGGGCAGAATTCGGAGAATATAATTTAATTGTATTTGAGATGTTAACAAAAGCAATAATCTAAAGCAAAGAGCACTTCGATATCTCGATTGGTTCTATAGATGTGGAGGAATAATCGAAAACACATTTCACGCATTTTCACCCCCTTAAAGAAAGAATTTCAAAACGTCTTAGAGTCCTGTCTTAGACATTTGCATACGTAACCAATTGAAGTAAAAATCACAACGATAGTCAGTTGTGTTTCAGTGATATTGACAGTTCATAAACACATGCTGCGCCTTTTTACAGCTTGGGGTTCAAATTACAAAAACTCTAAAACTTCTTTTTGGCTATTTACGTCAGTCCTTTTCAGACACCCCCCCCCCCCCCAGAAGTCAAGTTTCGAAAAATCCTTTCTTAGTGCTCACCTACGACCTGAGAGGAACCCACACAAAAAACTTGATGATTCTAGGTCAAATTGTTTAGGCTGCTGTGTTCATTTTAATATAAAAGTACTGTATTTCTTTAATAACAAAACTTCAGACTTCTCATTCTAAATTCAGGGGAAATTGATCCTCCCTTCCCCCTAAATGATACCCCTGACACACAGGGTAGACTTCTGTCTATGTGCCCATAGGCATCTGCATACCCTGAAGGATAACGTGAAATGAAGCCCTCCAATATTGTTCAACAATAATTTTGAATCAGAACATAAGAGACACAAACTGAGTGCTGCATTCTAGCCAGAAGAACAAATACCTGTGACGATGCTAAGTGCTGTGATTGTGCATTTTTCCTTCTCATTCAGATAGTCAATATTTGCAACTACAAGTGATAGTCACCACCATAGGCCTACATGACTCCATCCCTTTCGTCAGTGCAGGTGCAAGGTAATTTAGCACCTAAGGTAAAAACACTGAACCTTCATAATTTTTTTGGCTAACAGGCCTACCTTAAAGTCTTTGACAACTTTTGAAAATTTTAGTTGAATACTTCCCACACCAGTGCTTTTTTGTTCAATAGAAGAGTGTATATCATCGTCAACATTAATCATCACATGCTAAAGTAAACTAAAGGTCACCAAAGTTACATTGTTACAAACAACACTGGTGCATTTTGAAGTTTCAACATCAACTGCATTAAAAAAAATTGCTAACTTACCACCAAATTATTAAAAAAAACTGTGTAATGTAATAAATTGGGATTCATGCTTGTGGGAAACATGTTAGCAAAGGAAACAAGTCTTTATCATTGAAACCATTTTATTGGAAATAATAGTTCACAAATCATACAGTGGAAATTGACCAATACAAACAATAGAAGTGTTTTTTTGAATATTAGCCAAAGAAAAATTAGTTGGAAACACCTTATCACTAGACATACCTGTACATAATTTCTATTATAGAGCGTCCCAACCTTAGATTGCAGTACAGGGCTTATGGCATGCGCAGTTACCAGATTGCAGAGCTGCTTGATAAAGTTCAGGTGATGTACTGTTTCAGAATTTTGAGTTTTAAAGTATAATATGTTTTATTTTTCTAATTGACAATACAGTTTGCATAACATCATGCTTCAAAATATGCTATTGACTTTTTATGTTATTTTAAAATTTATAATTTACACACACTATTTATATGAATAAATTTGATGAATAGTAACAGGCACTTCATAAAAAATTATTATCACCACGTACATTTTAATCATTATAGCTACTGCTGACAAAACGAAAGATATTAACTTACTTTAATTTAAGCAGCATCTGTCTGAAGACAGAATTATTTTTTTTTTTTTTTTAACATTATGTTTTTTTTTTTTTTTTTTTTTTCATTCCTTACAATAGATTATTACAATTTATTCTGTGGTTTCCCTGGAGCAGAGCTCGATTGGCAATCTTTAGAGATTACGGATACACAGATATTTAGAAGGTGACAGAGTACAGTTAAGATACAAGCAATTTTAAATTACACAATGCAGAGTGGATAGGGCCAAGATACAGGGTTTACGTTGACACTATCGAGCTATTGAGGTAGGGCTGCTTTTAAAATAGACTTCCTTACTGTCATACCCCATCTAACTTCAATAACAAAAGAGTTTTTCACTGACTAACTTTTTGATATTTCCGTTTGTTAGGATAACATCAGAAAAATTCTGTATTATTAACAAAATATCTTTAGCCTTCAGAGTTCTTCGTTGGTGTCCAGATGTGTGAAATTACACGCCAAAAAAATGTGGATGTGATTTTGCTTTTAATTCTAGTCATGATGTGATATATTTAAGGATGCATGAAAATAGTAACTTGTTCAAAATATTTGTTTTTTAATTTTTTCAACCCATTTCAATGGTGTAAATGACGAACCAAATATGTCACCAGATGTGCGTTTTGATGGATTTTTGGCAACAGAGCGTGCCGAAACAAGGGCAGTGCTGACTGCAGTTATCGTGTGATGGAATGAGAAAGCAAATGTCCATATAACCCTGTATTGTAATTTAAGCATGAGACACTAACAAACTGTCTAGGTACATTATTATGAACAAAGGTTTAACTAGTGGCTAAATACGCAAGCACACACTTTTCTCCCAGTATTTTAATCACAACTCTAATTCCACACAGTGCTCCTGAAACCAGAATAGGCCTATTTATTTTGTAGCACCTACATCCTACACAATTTTAACGTCTACTAGTTCATTGGCGAAACAAGTTCTCCAATTTAGGGAGGGGCAAACCTTTTAAAAGTCAAAATTAACATGTTTTTACTTAGTGACCACCAGGAAAACCAAGTAACATAATGAAATGAAATACTGTAATTCATATTCATACTACACAGCACAATTTAAAGCTTGAAATATAAAAAACCTTTACTTAATGTTGTTGTATTTTAACAAAAAATCAGCAAAAAAATTATAAATTTCAGGAATTTTTTTTTAAGTACAAAAGGATTTAATAACAAGTTCTTATATATATTTCAAATTCTAGATTGTGCCATGTAGTTTCAACGTGAATAATTTCATCTCAGTATGTTAATTGGTTTTCTTTGAAATGCCATTATGGAAAAATCAGCAGAACAACTTTTTTGAAGAGGAAAATGTATTACTGTAATTAAAATATAAAATTATAACTTTTCCACCCTTTAACAGTCTTCAAGTTAAATTATGAAAGTGAACGGATGCTACTGCTTTTAGGTCGTATTTTCTTGGGTTTGTTTCTTTTTGGGGTTTTAGTTTCTTTAGTTTCTGTTGTGGGGTTTTTCTTGAGTTTTGAGTTGGGGCTTGAGCAGTGTGTCTGTTTGCCCCTAATTGTTATGAACCTCGAGGCTGGCTTCGGCCGCCTCTTTATTGAGAGAGGGATCGCCCCCCGGTTGACGGTGCCTTAGCCTCCCCTTCCCCACCGGACCTTCTGCTCCACTGGCCATGGAGGGGGGGACCTGGAGGGAGGGGGGGTCGAGTTCCGCCGGCCGGCGGCAGGGGCGCTAGCGAGGCGAGCGAGCCGCGGTGTCGCGGTGCGTAGAGAGGGGAGTCACTCTCAGGTTGGAAGCCGAGCAGCTCACATCTCGAGCTCTGGGATCTGGGCTTGGGCCTTGGTAGGCGGTAATTCACGTGTAGAAGATTGGACGTGCCGGGGGGCGAGAAGTACGCAAGCGTAGCTCGCGCTGTCGTGCTGCAGGAGGACATAAGTGATCTTTATGGTCAGGGAGTGGTGAGCGTCCTTAACTTGAAAGATTCATCGAGGATTTTGGTGAGTGACCAATTCCCTTAGGGGACATTTTCCCTCGTCGCCTTCCCGAGTGAGTGTAAATTGGGGCGCGCCGGCAGTTGGGCTGTCGACGAAGTCTTTAGCAACGGCACTGTCGTGAGTGATAGCTCGCGCTTGGTTTAACACCGCATGCGGGACGCAACAGGTCGATTTCTGTGCCCAAATGGTTTTAACTTAGTGAAAATAACTCCACATTTTGGGGGAGGAAACGTGTCGAGTATCAGTGAGTGGTAAAGCATAGCTGCCCACGAGTCAAATGGGGGCGATGGTCAAAGGAGAGGATTAAAGTGCACTTGTATGTACAATCAGGTTCATCGATAATATGAGAGATTCTATTTGCTTTGTGGTGTGAATTGTAATTTTATTAGTGTTCATGAATATTTAATGGCATGTTGTGGAAACGAATGTAACTCTTGTGTAAAGGAGAATTATTTCTGGAATTGGTTATTACATGAGATTTAATATTTTTTGTGTTTTCTTTGCTCAAGAACGATGTCAAACAAGGTCCTGGTCCCTAACGAGCTATAAGCGTTGGTTAGTGGACATGGTTTTTTTCTTGCCCCTTGTGTATTTGGAGCTGGTAACTTATTTTGGGAGTCATTTCTATTGAAAACGGCTAAAAAGAACCATTTTGTGAATTCTCAGGCCATTGTGTATGTACTTCAACATTAACAATTTTAGCTTTACTACTGCAGTGGTTGGAAGTGTGTTTTAATGAAAAGAGGCTTTTAGGTTGAAGAACATGCTTTATTTTACCAGCCAAGTGTATGGTTTTAGCAATTGGACGGTGTTATGCATCAACCAGCTATGAGCCAATTATTAGTTGTTAATAAAAATGTATTTAAAGGTTCTCAACTTCGGACAATTCTTACAAGAAGCAGGCCTATTTTAGTCTTGTAAAAGAAATATTTGAAACACGCCACAGGAACAAAATACTTTTTAAGACAGTTTTAAAACTGAGAACGTTTTCACCTGTATTACGTAACAATATCGATTGCCGCATAGCTGGTTGATGCATAACGCCGTCCAATTTATTTATTTATAAATTAATTTATGACCATAGCCGATAGTTAGTGCAAAGAAATATATACAATTTCCTCCTATCTTTACATGTGGTGACATGTACCAACTAAAAATGCATGTATATAGGTGATTCTGGATAAAGTGAACACTCAAAAAAGCCCTAGATTTGTTTATCCCTAGAATGCTACGCTTAATTTTTCATACAGGAATAGTACACCGGGGTACAAGGGTACCCCAAATATAAATTACACTAACAAAGAGTTTTAAAAAATTTAGACAAAAAATATGATAGTCACTGTGTAAAACAACAAAATAACAATCTACAAAATACATTTTTGCACAAAAAGTTTATGAATGTGCACATGTAGGGCAAACTTTTTGTTGATGCTCCAAACAAATGAATTTTTTACACAGGGCATATTTGACCCGTGATTTTCTGTCTTTTGACCTAGGGCAGTTGCAACGTCCTGTTGTGGGTTCTGGCACCTTTGGAGCTGCTTCTACCACAGACACACCCAATATCCGGTTTATGGTTTCACGGAGTTCACGCAGTAAAGTTCGTGCAGCTAAACGTCTCTCCATGTGCGGCCTCATTAGGTCCATAGCAAGTTTTTTGAGATAGTCTCTTCGATTTGTCACAGTTTCTTTGTCTTTAGCGATACTATACAAAACCATAGAATTGACACCAGTGATGTTGAGAAGGTTGTAAAACAAACACAGTAGCCAACGTCGAGTTTTTCTGGAACATGAATAGGTATGGCACAACTGATCCAGTGTGTCCACGCCTCCTTTGGTTGAGTTATAGAACTTGATAATATCTGGTTTATGTAATGAATTGGGTTCATTCCCTATCTCATGCATCATAGAGAGCATCAGTACAATTTTCTTCTTGCTTTTTAGAGGGCAATAAGACAGCAATGTAAGTGGTCCACTGTAACAAAACATGGCAGAGTTCATTTGTCTTTCCTTTGTAGTGAGAAACAATGGTGGACTCTCCCTTTTGTTTTTTCTGAGAGTACCAACTACAGTTACTTTCTTCTCAAGTAGTTTTTTGGCAGCATCTACAGATGGGAACCAATTGTCCATTGTCACATTCCTGTTTGTACCGTGAACACAATATGTAAGTTTTTCACAATAATACAGAGCAACTGGCACATTATTCGGTGTGGAACCTTCGCCAGTGTAGACTTCTGCATCAAGAACAAATAATGTTCTTGCATCACAGCACATTACAATTTTCATCCTGTATTTATCTGGTTTCGAAGGGATATACATCTTGAAAGGACACCGTCCTCTAAATCCCACAAGCTGCTCATCTACAGTGACATATTCTGATGGCACGTACAAATGTTTCATAGCATTGATAGATCGTTCAAAAATATCCCTAAATGCTGCTAGCTTATCAGTAGCTTTACATTCCTCCCTTGTTTCTTTATTGTCAAACCTTAGACAGTTTACTAAAAACCTAAAACGTGCTTCTGGCATTGCTGCTCGAAATATTGGTATTCCAACATTTCCATTGAACAGTTCTTTGGTGAATACCCCACTCATTTTCATAACTCCTGCATAGTACAGAATCCCTATAAGAGCTTGAACTTCTGTGGAATCAGTTTTTTGCGTGTATGAAGGCCTATTGGTGACATCATCAGTGTCACATTCTTCAGAGACATCCCTGTTGTACTTCAAATGTTGGACTTCAATTTCGCTATTTGTATACTTAGTAACTGCATCCAAATTTTCTTTAGTAAAACACAATCGCCATGCTTCTAATCCTGATGTAACTTGCCTTGCAGTGTTTTTGTCGCCTGGTAAATGTACTGTTAGATTTCTAGCAGGTGTACGATGAAGAACTCCCTTTTCTCTAGACCACCCATATCCATTTTTACCTTTTAGTTTCGCAGGAGCTTTTACAATGTTTAGTTTCACTGGACCCGAGGATTCCTGAGCTGATGATGGTGTGTCTTCTTCTGAATCAGAGCTTGAAGTTAAAGGAGCTTGGACCTTGTCTTGACTGATTGGGTGAGTCGTTTCTTCTTCCGAATTTTCATCACTACTAGCACTACTCAAGTCGGGAATTATTACATCATCTTCATCGTCATCACACTGTGAACCATCAGAGTCAGAATCGAAAAGCATTCGATGAATTTCTTCAACGTCTTACTCCTTCGTCAAGTCGAAGTACCGACGCTTCCTAGATGTCATTTTCCTTGCACCTTAAACAAGTAATTTATATAAAAAGTACCACAAAAACTATCAGCAAATTTTAGTTAATTGATAATTTTGAAAAATTTTGTCAGTTTGCGGAAGTGTTTCATGATTAACATATTTTAAGCAGTAAAAAACACAAAATAGAAACATCCAAACATTAGCAAAAGGAAAATGTGTTTTATAAATACCCCTCTGCAGTGCTACACTGGGGTACACCTGCACCCCAAGCTTGCTATAACTCGAGAACACAGAACATGATGCTGTCTCTAACAGTGTCATGCACACTACTGTGTCCGTGTAAGAAACTATTGAAAGCACCGAGGTCTCAGCACCATCTATCTGGAAGTACTGAAACTAAATTTATGTTGTGGGGTACACATGTACCCCAGGTAGCATTCCAGGGTTATATTTTCCGCCAGTTAATATCTTTCCGCTGCGTGGAAATGTAAACTTTGCCACATGTTTTTATTTACATAGATTCATGCATTGTTTACATTTACATTGCACTGCTCCGATAAATGTTATCTGCAACATCTACTCATTAAATAAATGGGCGCTGATGCTATACTCAATAGTAATATTAGATATAAATACCTGCAAGTTAGCATTTCATGACACTGTTTTCTCTTCATCGACTCTGATTGGTTACGACACACACTGTTGCCGTTACTTATCTCGTAAATGCATGCTTAGTATATTAATTGGTTATTCAGCGTACTGCCATGAAAGACGACGACGCAATTTACAAAAACAATAAAAAAACGTATTTCCTTAATGTGTGGAACAGAAAAAAAGAAATGTTATTTCTATTTCCACATGCTCAGGCTGGCGATCGTATAACATTACAGATTAGCAATGATTCAAAAGTATTAGAAGTAACTGTTTACGAATGTGTTCATCAGAAACCCATATTTAATACACAACGGACAAACACACTCATGACTCGACTCACTTTCAAGCGAGCAAAACGAAGCTGAAGCAGCAAAAACCCAACTCTGATGCCACCTGTCGGAGAAATTTTGAACTCCGTCTGTGGGGCGAGCATTGGTAGCAGTGTGTCAACGGCTGTTTTGAATTCAGCGGGCGGTTGCATTACTTTGTGATGGTGCTATTTAAGTAAAATTACACAGTCAGTAGGTATGTCAATAAGAGCGTAAATAAATATTTTAAAGCATATGATTTACAGAGAGGTTGATTACTTCTTATGTTCTTTCAATAATGCTGTATTCAATTAAGAAAATACACGGAACTACATGCAAAGATTCATTACCAACCATACAAACAATAATGTAACTAGTATTGTTAATGTTTACTGATACAAGTAACAGCTAGTGATTTGTTTCAAAGGTTAAATCTTTAGTGCTCACTTTATTCTTGAATATAAGTCGATAGATAAAGAGCTGAATTAGGCAATGGATTACTAGATAGGTTGGATCCTGTTTGAGCTAACTACTCAAGGATATTGAACACAAAGTCAAATAATGTACATATAAAGAAAACACACACACGATGTTAAAATACCTCATGTACATTTCAATAAATCATAAAAGAGAAGTATTAACTAAAAATTCAGGTATAGTTACATTACTCTTGATTATAAGTCAGTACGTAAGAGCTGAATGGTAGGCAATGGATAACTAGATCCTTTGGATCCTGTTTGAGCTAACTGCATAAGGATATTGAACAAATCAAATTACGTAAATGTAAACATCACACAAAGTAAAAATACAGTCTGTACATTTCAATAAGCAATAAAAAAGACATGTACCAACTAAAACTGCAGGTATAGTTACATTACTATTGAATATGTCAGTACATGAGTGCTACATTTATAATGATTACATACTTCTTTTCCTGTACTTGCTTTTCTGCCGAAATATGTCACCATCCCTAATGACTTCATAGTCGATGAAGCGTGAAGTCCACTTACATTATAGCTGATGTTCCTGTCAGATACTGCAGTGTAATTAATGTATTTGTGCCCCAGTGGCCTTTAGTAATATAAGACGAGAGAAGTGCTTAGGCGTGGGCCACGCTGCCGTAATGTGAGGTCTTAAGGATGTTGCATCCATCATCGTCGGAATTGAATACATTGCAAGTAATATTTTTTCAGGGTTCTACGTAATTTATCCAGCGTTCATGTAGTAACTTAAGGATGTTGCAAGTGTTGTTTGAGCCACGTGGTCGCCGCACCAAGTTGTGCACATTGGCGCCATCCTCAGTTTGAGTGATTTGTTCGTTGCTATTATTGTGGTCCATAATTTTTGTCAGGGTTCTACGTAATTTATCCAGGTTTCATGTAGTAACTTAAGGGTGTTGCAAGTGTTGTCCGGGCCACGTGGTCGCCGCACCAATCTGTGCTCATCGGCACCATTCTCAGGCCTAGTACTTTGCTAGCTGTTATTTCAGTGCTCCATAATTTTTGTCACGATTATATGTCTCTTGTCCAGGAATCTGGGCTTGTTAAGTCCCACCAATTAGGTTTGTTTTGTAACCCCGTGGTTAACCCTAGGTTCCCGTCTACCTCAGGCCTGAGTCTCGGCTGAGGGCTGACCTGCAAGTGATGTGTTCTGCTCCCCAGCCAAGTGGTTAGAGCTCCGAATTCTGTCCCTGGGTAACCACCTGCAGTCCATCCTAGCGGCTGGAGGCACCCTTACCCCGTAGGGACTGTGTTATCATACACTACGGAGTAGGAAGTGGTTTACGTTGTGTTAGTGGACAGAACTGGTTAGATAACCCCGGATGTCGCTACGCACGTAGTCAACCAATACAAGGCACGCAGTGTAATGAGATATGGAATAAACCGAGCCTGGTATGAACGTACCTGTGTGTGTTGTCTGTTACAATTATAGAACCCCACTTAATTGTCAGTGATCAGGGATGCTAGTGTCTGCGAGTCGAGATACTGTATGTGACACCGAGGTAGAGGTGAGCAACGCGCGAACCCATAACCAGCCCTGAGATAGTCTCTAGAATTGCTATGTGTGGGCTGCATTGCTGGCGCCCGTAAAATCAGCACCGAGATCGCCATCACTCTCAGGACCCCTCTACCTCGCGTGGTGTTAAGGTGTCTCTGAAGAAGGTATTATATTGGAAAAGGTACAGGAATGGTTGTTTATTTTTACTAGTTAATTTTATTGTTTTTTTTCATTGCCCTCAAGATTTCTGAAATTGTTTTATTAATGCAATATGAAAACACATACTATATGATGATGGCAGGTAAAAGCTTTATAAAACTGTACACTGTAGTAGATTTCTTCAGTGTTGATAGAAATTTGGTTTTCAAATGGGAATATGCCTTTGACTCTGGCCAACGTTCTCAATGATCTAAAGCCCAAAAAATAATTTGTGTACCATAGATGCATTTAAGATAAAACATGTACTGTTGAGGTACAAACACTGGCCCATTCTTTCAGTAACTGTAAATGTATAATGTCAAACTATTTTTCAGCCAAATACTACAATTAGTGCATAACAATAACCTATCTTTCTTACAGGGCCTTTACGTTGCACACTTGCAGGGCTGTGTGGGAATGTAAATTCTTTTCTAATCAAACTATCACATGAATATTATAAAAGTAGGCCTAATCATAACCACCACAAAAATGTATACTGTAGTGTTGTTGTCAAACCATACACTAAGACAGTATTAGCTAATTCTTAATGTTTCTCTATTATTGTTTCTGTATAAAAAAAAGTCTATATCCAGTATCGTATATTAAGAGCCAAGATAATTTCATTATTTCTTTTCAGTAAAAACAGTTTGAATTCTAGCTTAAAAAACACATAAAAATCCTAAGAAAACCCAGGAAAATTTCATAAAAAGATATACAAACAGTGATACTTCAAACTGTGTACATTCTATAGTCGCATATCAATCAATAGACCTACATTCTACTTACATATAGGCCTATGTTAATATTATAATGCAATAAAGTTTTTCACATAAAGCATTCTTAATGTACTATACATTTTTTTTTCAAATGAATGTCTCGTTGCAAGTTTCTCAAGAACAGCACAGTATTCGTGGTTATTATAGTTATGCAAAACAAGATTAAATACAAGCCCTGTTATTTTTGCTGTAGCAACATTTACATCCCTACAAAAACCTACGCAGAACAAACGAGCGTACAAATACAGGTCCTTCAAGCAGGTTAGGCTATGATACAGTAGTCAAATTATTTGACATTGACAATGTAGGCTTACGACATTATACACTCGTACACGTACTGAAACAATTTAACAGTTTTCATACCTCAACTGCATACAATATATCCTTCATATTTGCATCCACAGGACATAGAACGTTTCTTTGGGGCTGTGTACCATGAATCGTACATTGCTCGACGTGAGGCGATTTCACACTTACAATCAATTTTCTTTCATTGCCAAAGAAATTCACTACAGTACACAGTCTTACGATGCTGCTACCACCCATTTTCACAATGTATAATCCGCATATCGTATAAATCAGACAACTTCAATAAACCAGATGATGACAACAAGACATCCATTAAAAAAATATTTAACACTCGTCTTGTGTTCACTTGCGTGGCAGCAAGTATCGTGTAGAAGGGTATTCCATAGAACCATCCACACAACCTTCCATGGAAGTTATCTTTTCAAGCCTCGCGCAAGATTCCAACAGATCTTGTACAAGTCATTGCATCGTGGCAAAGGGCCTTTACTTAAGACTGTGCTGGCAAATTTCTTCCAAGGCACTTTAAGTTGCCTACTTTTTACTTGTTTCTAATGACCGCTGTTTGACAAACATTAAGCAAGAAATAAATATTCTCCACCTCACATCACCTGACCGGCTCCTTAGCAAGTTAAAGCCATTACAATTGGCTACTAATACAATCACAGATATGCAAATGAATGGGGTCAACAGTTTACTGTTCAGGTCTTCAGAGCGTGTAAGGGTGAATGCCTATATGTCATGTATATCTTTTAATTCCCTTTTTTATGATGAGCCATCTGCCAAACTTTATTGGTAGAGTTCAGCACTACCATGTGTGTGTGTTTTTGTGTGTTTTTTTTTATTGTGACTTCAGACATTAGCTTTTGATACGGCACAATGTGTACACTTCAATCACTACTTACTACTTGATTATGTATATTAAAAATTGGTTGAAAAGAAAAAAAGTAACAAGGACTTGTTTACTTTATTATGAACCACATATAATGATTTTAATTACTTATATTAAACTTTCTATCAAATTTGGAAGAAAGAAAAATTCTCAATTAAGGAGTTTTTATTTTAAAGTATCAATTATCATTTATTTATAGTCATAGCTGTTTCTTTAAATGGAAGAAAATTATTTTTTTTATTATTATCATTATTAATTATTGTTAAGTAGTGTTAGTCTGGTTTCCTAAATTTATTGTGATGTGCCCTTTTTTAACCACGTGTCTGCTTCAGGAGTAGCCAAAATTTATTTCACTGAAAGGTAGTGTATTGAAATTATTTATTTTCGTTACAGAAATGGTCGTCATAACTTGAAGACTGTGTACCAGATAAATTGCAATGAAGTACAGACATCCAGGAAGTTTGAGTACCTACCCATAGATTCAAATGTTGTCATGCCTCGTAATGTGATATGTGGCAGAGTTCCAGGCACATTCAACCCAAAAAAATTGCAACAAGATAAGAAAAAGAAAAAAGCAAAGAAAAGAAACCTGAAACGATAATAAATTATGTATTTGTTACTGTGTATTAATTTTTGTGTGAAAAATGCATTATGAATGTCAAGTTCCTGTATAAAAACTTTTTATGTTAATAAAAAACAAAACTAAATAAATGTTAGATTTTTTTTCATACACAGTGTTTATTGTTATTTTGTACAATTGCTGAAAATCAAAGTGTAAATGTTTTAATTCTGGAATGAATGTAATTATTTAGCAAATATGTAATACTAGCTGGTTCCCGCAACTTTGTTTGCGAGGTTTTCAATTTAAAATGATAATGTTTCTGAAAAAAAAAAAAAATAATAATTTTGAAAAGTGAGTTTTAGAAAAATTTTGAAAAGGAAAACTGTCCCACATTTTTTTGGGCACCCCATTCTGCCTCTGTACCCCGTTTTGCCTACCCCAAAGTATAATTTGCTTTGGTAGAAACCTTCATGGGCGTACAAACATACACAACTTACCAAAATATTTTTCATAAAATTAAATTTCTTTTGGGTACTCCGTTTTTCCACTGTACCCCATTTTGACCTCTTTCCCATCTAATATGAGGTGTTTTATTTTTCTGAATACTTTGCGGGCGAACACACAACCTGCCAAAGTTTTTTTAGCTTTTTTCCCCTAAGTTTTTAGGTGTCCTGATGTTCTGCCCCTCTACTCCGTTTGCCCCCCCCCCCCCCCCCCCCCCC